>JACDNR010000488.1:0-47884 GCA_013421045.1 Propylea japonica | reverse complement strand
CCTTTTTTAATGATTGTTTTCACAATTATTACCTTCAATACCACAATGAAAATTAAAACAATGTATGTTATAAACATTTCACGTTGCACACAACTTTCTATTATTTCAATTAAAGATTTTACTGCTGCCTTCCTCGAAGATTTCATTTCAATTCGACAATCAGGTGCTGAAGGATCAACTTCAATCTTCAAGATAAGACAATCCTTCAATTTCAATGCAGCCTGTACTAAAGAAAACAATCAGAGACGAACGTTCACTTGAATTGAAAATTCCGATCGTTATGTAATGCGACAAAGCTGATACAACGCTTGGAATTATCCTGCAGACGTCCAGAAAAGTTTTCAAATAAATATGTCAGTATTATTAGAGAAAATCCCCTCTTACAAGCATAATATTATTATTTTACGGTGTATTCCCTTAGGAGTTCCTTTCTCAGGCTGAACAAAACTACTTGCATCTTATTTCTCGCTTATTAGCAGAGAATAAAACTGAACCAAGGACAATCTCTCAAATAATAGGATACTGGGTCATTTTGTGAACTCTTGGAAACTGTCCTCATGTATAAGGTACAGTCCTGCAGATCGAATAATATCTGATTGCAGCTTTCCAGAACCTCATGAAATCTATGTTATACAAATTTTGGATAAATAGGTGATTCCGAACAGGAGATTCGGTGGTTCCTATTTCCATTTCAAATTAATAAATTACCTTATAAATCAGAATCTTAAAACTCCTAGATACCGACCACTAATTGTGGTTCCATGAGATCTACTATGTATTTTTTTGTCCTTCATTAAAAATTATGTTTATAATGGTTCTTTCACAAAAACCACAAAACGTCTTTCTCATAATAACCTTCAATACCACAATGAAAATTCAAACAATATATTTATAATCATTTGCATGTTTCTCACGACAACTTTCTATTATTTCAATTAAGGATTTTACTGCTGCCTTACTAAAGAATTCATTAAAGTTTTACAGATCAGAGCTGAAATTGATTTACTGTTTTCGAAAATAAAGAAATCATGTAATTTCAACTATAAAAAAGCAATCAACCGAACGTAATTCGGAATGAAAAGTTCACCCCTTAGGTAATGCGGCAAATCTGATACAACCATAGAATTACCCTGCAGACGTCTAGGAAAGTTTTCAAATAATCATTTCAGTTGGAAGAAAGAAAAATCCCCTCCCACGGGATAATATAATAAGTTCAACGACCACTCCTCTCTCAGGCTGTCCACTTGCATCTAATATCTCGATTATTGTACAGAGAATAAAACTGGAATATTGGAAACAAGGATTATCCCTCAAATAATAGAAAATGTACTGAATTTATATTATCCCTACTCCGGAATACTGGCTATATTAATTGCTATTTAGAATAATACTTTTTATGAAATTTGAATGTGTGCTCGACAACTTTTTTTAATGGAATATTTTACTGATGCTGCCCCCCTCGAAAATTTCATTCAATTCGATTCATCAGGCTCTGAAATGGATCAAACATTTCCGAGATAAAGGTAATTCTTTGATTTCAACAAAAACAATCAGACGAACGTTCATCTGAATTGAAAAATTCATTCGTTAGGTAATGCGACAAAGCTGATACATCCGCGAAATTACGCCGCAGACGTTCAGGAAAGTTTTCAAATAATCATTACTGAATGAAAGAAAAACCCTCATGCGGGCATTATATTATTATCTTACGGTGTATTCCCTCAGGAGTTCGACGACCACCCCTCTCTCAGGCTGTACATAACAAGTTGCACCTGATCTCTTGCTTATTCCGCAGATACCTTACTTTGGTACATTTCTCGATGAATTTCTAATCAGATATTACACTTAATAAATATTTGCATTCAAGGCCCTAGCGGTGGAGGGGGTCCGGACCCTTCGGGCCCCCCCAAAAATTGTTCAGAAGTACAAGATTAGAACATTTTCCGTTGAAAATTGTAATTTTGTCATTAGGTGCTCACCCCCCCCCCCCCTCACCCAAAATTTTTTCTGGCTTTCATGTTTATAAAACAACTTTCTATCATTTCGATTAAAGACTTGCTGCTGCTTTCCTCGAAGAATTCATTTAAATTCGACAGATCAGGTGCTGATATGGATTGACTTTATTCCAATAAGAAAAGAATCGTTTATTTTCACCGCAGTTATACAGAAAAAAATAACCAAGCGAACGTTTATGTGAATTGAAAAATTAATTCGTTATGTTATGTGGCAAAGCTGATACAACCGTAGAATTAGCCTGCGGACGTCCAGGAAAGTTTTCAAACAATCATTTCAGTTAGAAGAAAGTAAATTCGTTCATACGGGTATAATAATTATATTATATTATTATTTTACAGTGTATTCCTCAGGAGTTCAAGGACCACTTCTCTCTCAGTCTGTACAGAACTACTTGCACCTTATCTCTCGGTTATTGAGCAGAGAATGAATTTAAAAACAAGTTTAATCTCTCACATATAAGGATACTGGGTCATTTTGTGAACACTTGGAAACTGTCCTCATTCATAAGGTACAGTCGAATAATATATCGAATAATATTTTGTTGCAGCTATTTAGAACGTCATGAGGGCTATGTTATACAAATTTTGGATAAATAGGTGATTCCGAAGAGAAGATTAGGTGGTTTCCATCATTTCCATTCAAATTCAATAAAATACCTTGTATATCGAAATCTAAAATTCGTAGATACCTACCACTAATTGTGGTTCTTCGTGATCCGCTGTGTGTTTTTTGTCCTTCATTAAAATGTTTTCCATCTTATCTGGGACACCCTGCTTAATCCTTGTATAATTGTCGTTTTTACAAAAGCCTCTCTTTCATTATTACCTTCAATACCACAATGAAAATTTAAAAAATGTATTTTACAAACATTCGCATGTTTGACAAGACAACTTTCTATTATTTCAATTAAAGATTTTACTGCTACCTCCCTCGAAGAATTCATTAAAGTTTAACAGATCAGGGGCTGAAATAGATTAACTCCTTTCCAAGATATAGAGAATCATTTCAGACGCTTAATTCAAGACTTGTACCATTTTTAATAAACATGGTTTCATAACTGAACGGCAGTTCGCTTTTATTTACGGTTCAAATGCAGAAGACGCCATAAAAGATTTTGTTAGAAAGATAGTGGAAGCATTGGATCAGTCCTCGAAATGTTTGGCGGTATTTATCGACTCCGCTAAGGCATTCGACACTGTAAATATGGGGGTGCGCAGGCAGGTCTTACTACTCATAAAAATTGTTTATCTGAGAGCTCAGATTGTCAAAGTTCTAAGAAACTTAGCGAGAGAATGCACTTAAATACCGGTATACCTCAGGGCACGGTTCTGGGACCAGTCTTATTTCCCATCTATGTACATTGATGATTTAACTCCAATAGAGAGTTTGCTGGTCATGTTGTTCGTTAGGCTAAGGTTATGCTGATACAGCACTGATATTTATAGGCGAAAGTTGGTACCATGTATATCGTGCGGCAGAGGAAAACCTCCAAAAGTTACGAATTAGAGAAGTAACCTTCTCAGTTTAAATGTTGAGAAGACTGAGATCGTTACATTTTCTCTCAACTCAACTACCAGCCGCAAAATGTTGATCTCAGATTGCATGAAACCCAGTTGGAACAGGGGTTTTTCATGTCGGTGTCAAAAAATAAGGAAAACTGCTGTGAAGAAGTATTTAGGTCTTGTTATCGATCAGCATATGCGATGGGATAAACAAACTGAATATATCTTGAGAATAATGAGATTACTTATGTATAAGTTTTTCAGTTTAAGAAGTATACTCTCCACAAAAATTTATTTATGCTATATAGATCTTTAGCAGAACCGGTGGTACGCTATTGCAATCTGGTTGCGCTGCAGACTTCTCAGAATACCCTGTTGAAAATAATTCTCAAAAGGAATAGGCTATTTTCAACTGACTTGTTGTATAAACAGTCAAAGGTATTAAATATGAGATCTCTATATAGCTATCAATGTCTGAAATGGATGTTCTCAAATATTGATAAATACCGAGTGACTTCCTCTCTGAGAGTAACCAGATTTGCAGAAAATTCTCAAATCATACTGCCGCTGTTTCGAAAGAGTAATACCCAAAGATATGTTTTTTTCTTCGGTGGAAGTTGTATAATCTTCTCCCTTTCTACCTGAAAACATTAAAAATATTATTAAGTTCAAGACTTTAAAGGATTACATGATGGAGATCAGTTGATATTTGATATACAGATGTGGAAGAAACGGATGGAAACACAGGAGTTCCAGTGTTAATTCAAGCAGGCTCGGAGTCCAGTGAACAGTGGAACAATCGAAACCTCAGAGCGATGCGATATTGAATAAGCGCTGGTCTGTTGGAGCATTGATTACAGCAAACGCTGGTATTTCGGTGTCGTTGCCGACCGTAGCGTTTGCTGTAACCAATGCTCCGATCTTCCCTTATCAGAGTTTTCAGAATGCCATTCCAACAGACCAGCCGCTTATTCATATCGCATCGCTCTGAGGTTTCGATTCTTCCACTGTTCCACTGGAGTCCGAGCATGCTAGAATTTAACACTGGAACTCCTGTGTTTCCATCCGTTTCTTCCACATCTGTATATTTATAAGTTGTATTACATACCGGCCTACATGCGTGTGTGTCGCTTCCTGATCAACCGTGCTTTTTATTTTATAATTATTGGAATAGGTTCAATTATGTCTTTGTTTCTTTTTCTGTCCTGTAAATCTATCAGCTGTCATGGTTGATAACATATTCTATTTTATTGACTTCTGATGAATTGGCGGAATAGCACAAACAGGCATTCTGCCTGGTGTGTTTCGCGGGTTCGTTGGGGTCAAATGTAACTGATGGTAGCTGATGTGCACAGTAATGTATATTTCGTAATACTTTGTAAAGGAAATAATTAGTAACTTCTTACATTGTTTTTACATTATATCATCTTTTTTTACATTATATTATTCCCTCAGGAGTTCAACGACCAATCTTCTCTCAGGCTGTACAGAACTACTTGCACCTTATCCCTCGCTTTTTGAGCATAGAATAAAACTGAAAACAAGGATAATCTCTCAAATAATATGATACTGGGTCATTTCGTGAACTCTTGGGAACTGTCCTCTTTCGTAAGTTCTGCAGATCGAATAATATTTGATTGCAGCTTTATAGAACCTTATGAAATCTATGTTATACAAATTTTGGATAAATCAATGATTCCGAACAGGAGATACGGTGGTTTCTATTTCCATTCAAATTCAAAAACAAACCCCATAAACCACATACCTACCTACCTACTAACTGTTGTTCCTCGAGATCCGCTATGTTTTGTCCTCCGTAGAAAATAATCCTCTTATAATAGTAGTTTTACAAAATCGTCTTTTTCATTATTACCTTCAATACCACAATGCCACAATGCAAATTCGAACCATATATTCTATAAACATCTGCATGTTTCACACGACAACTTTCTATTATTTCAATTGAAGATTTCACTGCTGCCTTCCTCGAAGAATTCATTAAAGTTTTACAGATCAGGTGCTGAAATAGATTAACTCCTTTCTAAGGTGAAGAGAATCATTTATTTTCAACTCAACTAGTCAAAAAAAGCAATCAAACGAACGTTTATCTTAATTGAAAAATTCATCCGTTATGTAATGCGGCAAAGCAGATACAACCGTAGAATTAGCCTGCAGACGTCCAGTAAAGTTTTCAAATAATCATTCCAGTTGGATGAGAGAAAATTCCCTCATACGGGCATAATATTATTATTTTACGGTGTATTCCCTCAGGAGTTCGACGACCACTTCTCTCTCAGGCTGTACAAAACTACTTGCACCTAATCTCCGCTTATTGCACACAGAATAAAACTGGAAACAAGGATTATCTCTCATATAATAGGATATGTGCTGAATTTATATTATCCCTCCGCCGGAACACTGACTCGATTAATTGCTAATTAGGATATTACACAGGATGTAGATATTTGAACAGTGAGCCAGGACTACCGTTATTAGATTCTCGGTTCAACTCAAATGAGATGAAGAGATGTACTTATTCTCTGCAAGGATCGGGGTGCAGCAATTGTTAACACTTGTTGAAAGAGCGGTTATTTGTATACAGGGTGTCTGTGAAAAAAGGCGAGGGACTTTGGGAGATTATTTCTCGATGAAAATAAGCACATAATTTTCATTCGAAATCGACCCCCTTCCAAGATACAGCCTTTGGAAGGCGATGACTAGTTTTGAATTTTTTTACGGCTTCTTAAAAACAATGAGTTATTAAATTATACTTATGTATAATTTTATGACTTGTGACTTACTAAGTGCTTTATATTATTGTGAAGTACTTAGTAGATGTTAATCCCACATTTTTTTAGATCTCATAACTTTATTATTAGGGGTTAGAGAAAAGAAGTTTCTTGCAAAATTTCGATACATTCGTTACATTTCTCGGAAAAAATGAGAATTTACAAGTAAGTATGATCACTGTTCATTCCAGAGAATGTCTATGACAGGAGATGTTCTATGAATCTTTCTCATGGTTCATTTGCTAATTTCCGGGAGAAAATTATATCCGTGATTTTCAATTTCACCAAGAGAACTTTCTTTCGATTAATGAGTATAATTGATAATACCAATGTTGAGCATAAACAATATTCATTCTATGGAACATACTATGGAATATAATGAACAGTAATCATAACTGCTTGTGAGTTTTTATTTCTGCAAGAGACTTTTCTCCCCAGAACTGAATAGGAAACTATAAGTGAATTTTTTTTCGAGAATCTATCTCGCGAAAACAATTAGGAATATCATAAGGGATTGTTATTTTCAGCACCTGATAATAAAGTTACGGGATCAAAAAAAATTGTGTGAGTAACATCTTAATGAATCACATTATGTAAAGTTTTATGGCTCAGTGTTTTTAGGACTCTTAAAAAAATTAAAAACAGTCAACTCGTCATTGTCTTCCGAAGGCTGTATCTTGAAAGAGTGTTCGATTACGAAAAAAATTTATATGAACTACCTCTGCTTATTTTCATCGAGGAATCATCTTCCTAAGTCCCTTCCATTCCTTTACAGACACCCTCTATACTCAATTTGGATGGTAATCATATCATTCAATTCCACACACTAATTTTTTCGGTCAATCATTATTTATTTACACGTTTATTCCTAGGTGAAGACTGTGCTATCGTTTGTCCCAAATGTTTGTTATTTCGAATTTGGACTCACTTATGAAAAATACTAGCTCAAAAATGTTTTTGTTAGGCCGTGAACACCATAACTCTCGAAAAAATGCAATAAGAGCCCTATATATTAACAATTGAAAACAGACCAAAATACCACTATAGAGTTCCTATACAAAATTTTAGGTAATTTCCTCATTGCTCCACCAATGAAAGAGCACTCAAAAGGACCTGTTCAGGGCTTTCGTTAATTCGTTTCTTATTATCTCAGTTGTTTAGCCATTTAGTTTTAAGGTTCCATAGTTTCTTAGTGTCACAGTGTCCTAGTTTTGAGTTTCTTAGCTCTTCAGTACCTAAGTTTGTAAGTTTCTTAGTGAGTTAATTTGTTCCTTAGTTACTTTGTTTAATATTTCTGATTTCTCCTTTCCTTAGCTCTTTGAAGTTTCAGTTTTCTTGATTTCAGCTTTTTTAGCTCTTCAGTTTCTTAGTTCCTTGGTTATCTATTTCCATAGTTTCTCATTTACTCAGTTTATAATTTTTTTAGTTTCAATTTTCTAGATCCTTAGTTCCTTATATATCAGTCTTTCAGCTCCTGAGTTCTTTATTTCTTTGGTTTCTTAGTCTCCTAGTTACTCACTTTGAAAGTTTCAAAGTTTCATAGGTCCTCAGGTTCTGGGTTCTACACTTTCTCAGTTCATTAGTTTCCTGGTTCCTCATTTTCTTAGTCTCTTAGTACATAGTTGCTTAAGTTCTGAGCATGTCAGTGTTTCAGTGTCCCACTTCCTCGAATTCTTAGTTCCTCAGTTAATTGGTTTCTTATTTCATTATTTTAGTTTCTAAGTTCCGCAGTATTTTAAGTTCTTAAATTCCTTGATTTTCAGTCTCTTAGTTTTTCAAATCAGAATTGGGCAAGAAGTGAAGAAAAAGAACGGCTGATTTATTCGCAGAACACCTGGCTGATGTATTAACGCCCAACGATGATACAAAAGATTAAGACATCGAGAAGAACATCTCTCACATCCCGCATCGTATATCAAACATAAACCTTTCACAATAAAAGAGGTACAAGCAGAAATAAAAACTCTCAATGTCAGAAAGGCCCCAGGTATTGATGGTATAACCCCAAAAATGATTAAGGAAATACAGAAAAAGGTAAAACTCTGATAACTCACATTTTATCTTGAGATTGCAACACTGGCCAAAGAGCTTCAAATAGCTGAGATTATCATGATTTTGAAACCAGATAAAAATCCAAATGAAGTCCGATCATACCGTCCTATTAGCTTATTACTAGTAATTTCAAAAGTGCTGGAAAGACTTCTACTGGGGAGAATAAATGCTGATACCTCTAGTGAATGGATTCCTTCTCATCAGTTTGATTTTCGACAAGGACACTCAACAATTCAACAAATACACAGACTAACAAGTGTCATCAATCAAGCATTTGAGCAAAAATTGTATTGTACCGCAGCATTCCTTGATATAAGCCAAGGTTTCGACAAGGTCTGGCACGATGGATTATTATACAAAATTAAATCAATTCTCCCACTGAAGTATTACTCCATCTTGCAGTCATATCTCACAGAAAGGGAATTCGGAGTCAAAGTAGGTGAAGAAAATTCCAGAAACTACCCCATAAAAGCAGGAGTACCTCAAGGAAGCGTCCTCGGCTCGTTTCTCTATCTACTGTATACTTCTGATCTGCCTACAACAACAAAAACAACCATTAGAAACTTTTGCTGATGATACAGGATGCTACTGGCTGCTGATGAAAATTCCTCAACTGCATCTAATTTGGTCCAAGAACATTTGAATTAATAGAGGAATGGGCAAGAAAATGGAAAATTAAGATTAATGAAGAAAATCGAAAAATCGAAACAATTGACTTCACTTTGAGAAGGGAACCATGCCCATCAGGCCATATGGATAATAAGACAATACAGAAAGAGAAAACCGTCAAATATCTAGGATTACACTTGGACACTAGACTAACTTGGAAAGAGCATATCAAGAAGAAAAAGGAAACAAATCGACCTTGAAATCAAAAAAAACTACATTGGCTACTAGGAAGAAATTCAAAACTTTCATTGGAAAACAAAATATTATTGTACAAGACTATCATCGTACCAATATGGATATACGGTATAATAGAGATTTGGGGATGTGCTAGCAAATCGAATGTAGCTATATTATACAAAGAAGCCAGTCTAAAACCTTGCTTATGTTAGCCAATGCACCTTGGTACATAACCAACCAAACGTTACATGAAGATCTTAGAATACCACATGTCCACGAAGTAATCAAAAATAAAAGCATCAATCATCATGCAAGATTAGAAGGGCACACGAATATGCTTTTGCAACCACTGATGAACGATATCCAACCAAGAAGATTGAGAAGACTATGACCCGCTGACTTATTGAAAAAGTAGGAGATTTCGTCATGGAGGGAAACTTGCACGTCAAATAATTGTCATTAAATTAGCTCTCAGAATGTACATTCTGATTGCTGATGAAAATAGATAGATATAAAAAATAGTTATTTATTATACAAGGGAAAAAAGTAATAGATTTTAGCTCGAGGTTATATTGTTTCCCGACGCGAAGCGGAGGGAGACAAAAAGCCGAGAGCTAAAATCTAATATTTTTCCCGGGTATAATACACTATTTTTTTCTGTGACAGGAAAAACGACCATTTAATAGTGAAAGAAATGTAACTCTTCACAAAATTAATTTTTTCCCCGGGAAAAAAGTGAGTACTTTTTCCCGGTTACATAGAGAATCATTTTTTTGACAGGGAAAAAAGTAATTCCGTAAAAAGTCATATTTTGTGACCTATCAATGGATATAAATGTCAAATTTTTTCCCATCATAGAAAAAAAAAGTTTTTCAGGTACTCATTTTTCTAACACTATTACTATCCTTGTTCCTTTGTTTCTCAGTTTGTCTGTTTCTGAATTTCACTATATTTTAGTTCCCTTGTTGCACAATTTTTGAGTTATAAAGGTACATAGTTTTTTCTTAGTATCTAATTTTTTTAGCCAATTAGTTTTCAGGTTTCCCAGTTCCTTAGTTTAACAATTTACTAGTTCTTGAGTTTCTTTGTTCTTAAGTAACCAAGTTTCCTAATTTCTTAGTCGCTAAGTTTGTCTATACCTTAGTTACTTTGTATGTTCCTTGAATTCTCAATACCGTAGCTCTTCAAAATTTGAGTTTTCAGCTTTTTCAGTTTATCAGTTTCTTCGTTGCGTAGTTTCTGAGTTCGTTAGTTCCCTATTTCCTATGTTCCTCATATTTTAAGTTTATTAGTTTTTTAGTTTCATAGCAGGCTGAAGGACCCTTGGTCGATAGCCATTTGTATTGCTGCAATAAAACACAGTTACTACTACCGCTACTACTAGTTTCATAGCGGTCTAGAATCTTAGTACCTTAGTTTACTATTTCGTCCGACTCTCAGTTCTTTAGCTTCTGAGTACCAAATTTTATGGTTTCTAAGTTTACTAGTAACTTACTTTGTTAGTTTCTCGGTTTCATGGATTCTTATTTTGTGTGTTTGTCGTTTCTCAGTTTATAATATTTTCTTAGTTTCAAATTACTCATTTTATTAGTTTCTTAATACCTTAGTTTCTCACGTCTGAGCTTGTCAGTTTTTTCAGTTTCCCAATTCCCCAGTATAGTTGGTCCTCAGTTAATAAGTTTCTGATGTATTAGAGGCCAATAGTTTCTCAGTTCCTTAGTTTCTTCCTCTATCAGTTTTTTAGAATCTAGAATATAAAATAAAAATGGTAATGAATATGCACTACAATTCTTTGAGAACGGAAAATTTTTTTAACTGGTAATAAGAAATGGGTTGATCTCATACTTATAGGTAGGAAAAGGCTGCGGATAATGTTGAAAAGCGCGATTCCTCTGAGTGACCTGAGTAACCCATCCATAAGTGCTATCTACAGCAAATAGTCTACCTTTAATAAAAAACTTTCATTGCAGTTCGCCACCAGTACAATCTGGAAGGCTATACCGACTTCCAACTTCTAAGTAATACCGCAAGGACAGGCGCATCTAGAGCGAATATGGAATTCAAACGAAGATTATTATCACACGAAGAAGTTATATTCATGAATTCACCTGAATTCCTCAGAAATTCTATACATTTATTGAATATATAATGGTGATCGTGACTTGCCTTTCCATTTTCACGATCTTCCTCGTTTCAGCTCAGGATTTTCTGCAGGATAGACTCGGGGTGAATTGGCTTATGATAATAAAAGAATAATCCATAAAGTACGTATAAGATAGGAGAAAATCGGATTTATGGGGAGAATCTTATTCAATTTTGAGGTATCAGATATACACATCGTCGAAAGTCTAAGCTTTTTTTGGTTCCTCAAGAAATAAACAATCTATGTTCTGGGAATGAGATGCTTCAACTGCACAACGATATTTGAAAGAAAATTTTTGTTTACTACTCTTCGATTATTTCAGGTAGAGTCAAAATAGGCAAAATGAGAAGGTTTCTGAATTGAATCCTTTTTCAGATTCTGCTAATTTGGTTATATTTTCAATCACTGTTTGAGCGTTCCTCCTAAAAAAATTAAAAAGCTATCAACTCATCATCGCCTCACTAATGCTGTATCTTGGAAGGGGGGTCGATTTCGAAAAAAAAATTTATATGAACTACCCCTGCTTATTTTCATCGAGGAATCATCTCCAAAGTCCCTCGAATTTGTTTACAGACACTTGTACACAGACATTTATAACTGGAATTTTTTCGTTCCTGCGAGGGGAATTATCGTTTGACAGTGACTTCTCGTCAGCCATATGGCTAGCCGATACCATATCCTCCAAGACAACTCTGGCCATCATCACCGAAATATTCGAACAACCAACAACCCTTTTTGAAGAGACAGAGTGTAACTTCTGAAGTTGATAAAGTGCCCTGAATTAAGTGGTTTTTTGTACCCTGAAGTGAAATTATTTCTCGAATTTGTACACCATCTTCCATTTCTTGACATCATCTGTAGTATTGAGATGAATAAATTTATTATTATTATTTGTTCACCTTCGTTTATTCATTAGGCTTTTACGAAAGGTACTTTTACGTTTTTGTTCAAACTAATTGGCGCCCAAATTTTCAAAAGGAAGCAAGGTCAGAGAATTCGATTAAAAAAAATTTAAGAGAAACCCCGAGCAGGCGCTTCGAGCGATCGTTCTTTGGTTGAGCAATAAGACTATTACATCGAAATTTTATATGGGATTTGAGACTGATACCAAATATATAATGATAATAATAATAATAATTTTATTGATCCTTTAAGACATTTACAAATGTATAGGACAAGTCGTATAGAAAAAAAAATAACTTAACTATTAGCACGTAGGTACATATATAATCGAGAAAAAAAAAATATGTTTATTCCTAGGAAATGGTATCAGACAGAAACTCGTCGATACCATAATAACATTTCTCAAGTAATAAAGACTTGACTTCTTTCTTGAAAAACTTTCCACTCATTGATCTCATTCGACTAGGCAAATGATTGAACAATTTAATACCCATATAATTTGGTGATGACTCAAATTTAGCTGTGGAATGTATGGGAAATGCTATGGTATCGGTATGTCTTGTCCCATACTTATGAAAATCTGAACATCTCTTAAATTTATCCAAGTTCAGGTAGACATTAATAAGGCAATTAAAAATGTAGATGCACGGGAAGGAAAGTACACCAAACTTTCGGAATGTTGGACGACATGAGTCACCGGGCCGTAGTTTGAATATTAGGCGGATTATTCTTTTCTGAGAAAAAAAACTCGGTGAGATCCTCCCGATGAACCCCAAAGTACTACGTTATAGTTCAAGTGGCTATATACCATGCTGTAGTATACGCTCATCAAATTTTCTATAGGGAGACAGCCCCTGAGACGTGAGATAGCATAGTAAGCTTTATTAAGCTTACCACAGACGTGCTCTGTGTGATGACGCCATCTGAGGGTACCGTCGACAAACAACCCCAGAAACTTAACGACCTCCGTTGACTCTATGAATCCTTCCTTATGTTTAATAATGAGAGGTCTTTCACTTGGGCTCTCCTGATTTTGGAACTTAATAACAACTGTTTTCGACAGGTTAAGAATAAGAGCGTTTCTCTGGCACCAATCCTCGAAATATTGCACGATGGTTTCGCAATGCAACCTCAATTCATGCCAACTTGAAGCTTTAATTGCGATGGAAGTATCATCGGCAAACATTATTAATATAAGTACCAGCAGATAAGTAGGGAGATCGTTGATGAACAAAGAAAGGAGGAGGGCCCAAGACGGACCCCTGCGCAACACCCAATTCGTGGTGAACTCATCGGATGAATTGCCGTCCAGTCTTACAAACATTCTGCGATCTGACAGAAAGCTCCTGACCCAATCCAGAAACAAGCCCCTGAAACCCATCTGATACATCTTCTCCAATATGAACTTATGTTGAAGCGTGTCAAACGCTCGGGATAAATCGAAAAATATACCCGCAACACAGGCGCCGCTGTCCAGGCTGGTGTATACTCTATCGAAAAACTCGCAGCAAGCGGTTTGGGTTGACCTACCAAGTCTGAAAACCGTGTTGATGGCTAGATAAAATAGAATATTTGATTAAATAGTTATACATGCGATCATATATGACCCTCTCCATTATTTTGATATTTGGCTCAGGATAGAGATAGGTCGATAATTCGTTATATCATGTATATCGCCTTTTTTGTGGATCGGAACAACTCTCGCCAACTTGAGAACAGATGGAAAACAACCAGCATAATCCGAATTATATTTTGGAAATTTTCAAAAAATTGAATGAATATGTGAAAAATTATTGATTATAAAATTAATTTATATGGTTCTGATGATGCGATCCTTTTGATGAACATTAAGTATACAAATTTGACTCGCAAAATAAATTTCACTCGCATCGGTTAACTTGTTATGGAAATATAAAAATTCTTCATTGAAGTTTTTTCTTTCAATATTCCAATTGAATGGCCACAATTTTGCATGAGAGTTCAGTATAAGAGTCTTCATTCACACAAAAAATTTCACTTGAAACGGATTCGGATTGTTATGGAAATATAAAAATTCTTTTTTTCAATATTCCAATTGAATTTTCTATGGTTCTGTCAACACTATGGTCACAAAATTCTGCACGAATAGTCAGTATATCGATCTTTTTTATAAAATAAATTTCATTCGAATCGGATATTTTTTATGGAAATATGAAGTTTCTTCTTTACAATATTCTAATCGAATTTTCTATGGTTGTGTTAATACTATGACTACAAACCCTTGCATGAAGCTTATTATGAGCATCTTGCATATGACCGCAACATTTTTCGATGGGTTTAGTTTTGTCAATATTTTAATGAACACCCTGTATGATTTGGCTGGTTAACGAACTCAACCAAGCCATTTGGAAACCGAACTCACCCTGAAAACTTTATTATTATTATTATTGTGCTGACGGCTCCACGGACAGAATTGAATTTGACCCCGAATTCGTCATCAGGGAGTCGAACCCTATCGTTCGAGACCATTTTCGGCTCAAAATTCGAAAATCCCAGACATTTGGGCAGAACGATATATGAACCTATACCCATTAATGCTCTCCGGCCAACAGCTGCCGTCCGCTTGATGTCAAGTTTAAATTCAATGAATAATAATATTTTTTGAGTAAATATCACGTGACAAAACCTAAAGAAATTTGTCACCGAATGAAAGTCGACCATTTCGGTTATGGTTGACAAATTTCATCAGGTACCTACCATTGTCTAAAAATAAATGAGCCATGACGAAGTGCACATACTAAAAACTTCTTTGAACCAACTGGTTTTTCAAGAAAACATCTTTCCTCGAAAATTTCTTCTGAGAAAGTGCATCTGTTCCATAGTTTTGACGCGTACTGTATAAACTCCTTGACGGTTCTCCCAAGAAATGGCAACCGAATCCAAATCAATTGCTAAGAACTCCGGATCGAAACTTCGTGTTCCGATTTCAGGAGACGTAGCCCACAGAAATCGTTTGCGGTTATTTGTAATTAGAGCAGAAACATCGTTTCGAGTTCCTTTACGAATATACTTCAATGGAGAACTCCGGGTATAACTATGTGGTTGAAAGAGCGAATTGAATATCTGTCAACACCGGGGTGCCTGCTGGTTCAAGGGCTGGACTCACTGACAGTTTTGTGTTCGAAACTGCTGGTAAAGATCCACACTGTTTTGTTTTGTTCGAAACTGTTTGACATGTTTGGAATTGGTGACATGCATAATTGGACGTGTTATCGTGAAATGTGGAACAATTGAAACCTTAATTGTATTAATTGTTTGTGTATACGTATATCATACGAAATGAGCATATACGTAATGAGTTGCCGAACACGTTAGGGACGTTTGAACCTTTTGCGAGTTCGAGCTTTGAAGAAAAACGCTTTACCCAGTTTCCTCTTGAATACTAAACGTTTTGAACTGAAGGCTTTTTGCAAATATAAAATCTGTCCGTTAATAATGGAAGTTCACATACGACTTTGTGTAAATGAAACAGGTCAGGTTGAAGTCATTTTTGTTCAGAAGAAAACGCCATAACATTTTAAATGAAGGTATTGAAGTCTCTCTCATTCAATTCATTCTGTCTAATGAACTTAAGGAGTAATCACTTTAATCATGATATTCAATTATACCTTATAAAGGTTTTTCCAATGAGTGTTATTTTGATATACAGTTGACAAATATAAATTTTTATGTTTATTCTGGGTTCTAGTAGAGTTTTGACATTTCTGGTAGTTCTTCTGAATGCTTGGAGCATTAAAATGGGTCATTAATGCTCAATTTAGTACAAATTGAAATCACCTTTTATTTTGAAGTCGGCGGAAAATATTATTTTCTGCTCACATTGTGTATGAACCATTTCGTTGATTTGTTCATTATTGTAATCCTTGTAGCCATCTGGTGGTATGGATTGATGAAAATAATACTTTGATTGGATAGCAATAATAATTATTTTTAGTTATTGATCAATTACGAAAATTACGATGTTTTTTCTATTTGAAAACAGGTGCTGCAGCTCCGCAGCTTTATATACCAGCCGCCACATTCTACTCACATCCATGATTCCTCTGAAAGATTTCCTTCCCAATTTTTTACGGGCCTATTCGGCTTTCCTTTCCAATGGGATCACTCATGTGGAATTAACTCAAATAACCCTATCAAAACAGCAGTTGAAATGCCGAAACGTTATACCTAAATAAAACTCTTTTAGTATCCTTCGAGAATTTAACGGATTATAGGTAGGTTATACCACAATTCAATGGTAGCTATTATTTCGAGTGTTATATTTCATTCACGATATTCATTTGAATCTGGTCATTTTGAACCTTTGCCAAGAAAAGAGTTAAGCGCCACATATATTTCACAGTGATACTTTTCGAACGAACGAATTTATTTCCCTAATTCTGAGTTGAACTTCATTATGCTTGCGGGGATTGAAAGCATAGAAATATACAGGGTGAGTCTTTGACTTGTACATATATTTTAACCGTAGATTCCTGAGGTCAAAAGAAACACTTTATTCCTTTACCATTTTTTCCTATTTGGCCTGGTTAAAAAGATACAGGCTGTTGAAAATCCATGAAAAGCATAAATTTTCAGTAATATCTCGCAAACGATTCCTTCAAATGAAATGATTTTTGAAACATAATTTTTCATGAATATGATTAATCTTTTCCGACTACGAAATTCCGAGTAATTCGATGTTGAAAGAAAAAAAAACTTAGAAATTCGAAAAATTGGGTACTTTGGCTGAATGCAACTCTGTCGAAATATTCACAGAATTCAATTTTCCCTATGTGGTCACTTTGACAAATTTCAAGAACAATTCGAGAATTTGTTATCTGGAATGATAAATGGTAAGAGAACTAGCGGATTTTCTTTAAAAATGGGGTTACAATGAATAAGCTCACCTCTATACTTCTTCAGTGTAAATCCTTATCTATTCAAGCAAATTTCCACACCACTTTCGAAGTACCTATTGCAATTTGTTTCGTTGAGCTTTGACATACGGTGATCCAAATTTACATTACGTTAGAATACGTTCATTTCTCATTTATTCATCATATTATTACTACTAAAATGACCTTAATAAGTAATTATTCATGAAGTCGTATGATTTTGAAAAACGAACTAACCACAGAACACCGATGTCAAAGAATCTAGTGTCACGTCTGTGACTTTCACCATGCGGACCATAGAGGAAAGTTTGTTCTATGATGCGGATACCCCTTGAAATTCAATCGCCCAACTGGTGTTTATGAACCTGAAATGTCATGCGTGTTATGGTTGAGTTGTGTTTTGATTTTGGAAACTCTTGCACGGAATATTTCAAGAGATATTGGAAATGAATGCTATAGCTAGAATAGGTGGTTTAAAAGTTAATCCTATATAATCAAAATGAAGTATACATCAAGAAGAGATTATTCTGCTTTTCATCACTAGGAAAATTTTGGATGAATCAATCATTGCATTAGAAAATATACCTACAACTGGTATTGAAAAAGTGAGTTCATATTTCTTTCTTAAATACAGCAGCTTATTTGAAAATATCCAATGGTATATCTACTCGTTTCTTTATTACAATAGCTTATTTCAAAGGTTTGAATGCTATATCTCGTACTTGCAAAAATTCAGTGGTTAGTTTACCAGTGGCGGCATAGCTCATTCTGAAAACAAAAAAGGGTTATATCTTCTTATTTAGGCCGAATCGGAAAAAATGGTAGAGGAAAAAAGTGTTTCTTTCGACCCCAGGAATATACGGTTAAAATATATGTACAAGTCAAAGACTCACCCTGTATACATAATACATAATATGTATATATTTCTATGATTGAAAGTAATGGTTCAGTTTCTCCTTATACCACATGTTAAAAGATTTATTTCGGTGGAGTTTATAATGTGAGGTCATATAATGCGATATTGACAAGAGAAACATCTGACATCCGAAGGAAACGTACTCCACTATGGCTCATACATAAATCGGATAATCAAGAAAAGAAATGGGAACGGAATAAAAGAAACGCAAGAATTTCGTCAGTTCGGGAAGGCTTAAAAAGCTTCGCAATAGATGCTTCAAAAGCGAATGGAGGAAGGTGGGGCAAGACGGAATATTTAAGGTTTGATTGAGAATTAATAGTTATTTATTATACAAGGGAAAAAGTATTAGATTTTACCTCGAGGTTATATTGCCAAAAAGCCGAGAGCTAAAATCTAATATTTTTTCCGTATATAATACACTATTTTTTTCTGTGAAAGGAAAAACGACCATTTAGTAGTGAAAGAAATATAATTGTTCACGAAATTACTTTCTTTCCTGGAGTAATATCTTCTAAAAATCTTACGATGTATCAAAATACTACATTTACCTCATGATTCATGAATGCATGGATTATCCACTATGAGACTGCTGAGTTTGGTTCCGTCCGCATAAAAAATAATCGAGATATTGCATTTCCAAACTGGCAATGCAGATGTCAAAAATTTCAGGAAATTGTGCATAACTTGGCAACAGTGCAAAGTAGATAATTTTTTTTAGTAGATTATACTGCGAATTTAGTATTGAATCGATATATAAATGAAAATTTAGGTAGTTCCATTAGAAATAAGAAAGTAGATATGAGTTTTAGATAGCCGTGGCAACACTGTCGACTTGAAAATATTTTAGGCGAGGAGCTCCTTCACCCTCAAGGCTCCACTTAAAAATTCAGAACGAAATATTCACTGGTTTTCCTTAAACGTCTAATAGGCCAACTTTAAAGGAAAACCCTGTATGTTTCCCCTTAGAAGACGACGTCACCTCTCCAAAACGAGAATAGGAGAAATCATGCATCATGGGACGTTATTGATCAATTTTAAGCACGTCAACTGAGCTTTCATTCATATTTATTATTTAGTCATTCACGTATTTATTCGATAGTGAAAAAATATACTTCACAGGATGTTCCTTTAATTGAACCTACTAACGAAAAGGAAATATTCCTGAATGAGTTTGAGAAAAAATGCGCCATAAAGAAGCGGTCGCAAACGTTTCGTTTTCAAGAGACAGGGTGAGTTCTACTCAAAAAGTTGTACGCCACTGAGTTATTTTGAACTAACAATTTTATTTTTCTTCGTTCAATTTGGGACAAAAAATTGCTCTTGCTTTTTTTCGTGTGGAGCGCCGTTTTTATGTAAGGAAATGAAATATCTTTTACAAAATATATAGTGGAGATGCTACATTAAAATGTTTAGCTTTTTACATAAAAATGAAGCCCCATACTGAGAAACCGCAAAAGAATTTTTTGTCCTTAATTGAAAAAAAATAGAAAAATATTGTTAGTTTAAAATATCTTAGTGGCGTTCTACTTCTTTGGTCAGTTTTTGAGTGGAATTTAACACCCTGTATCTCGGAAACAAAACGTTGCGACCACATTTTCATGAGATTTTTTTTTAACTTACCTAAAGAATCTCCTCTCTTCGTTTGTACGTTCGATGTTGGAATATCCTGCATAGGTTCTAGTATACATTAAAACTTACTGCCGCTATGCCATTATGTGCATTATAGCCTTCTTTCCTCCAGATTATATCAAATTGGTAGGGAGATTATCAAATCACACTACTGTCGGCACCAGCTCTGTGAGAATTTCCAGAGAAATGAAAATTGGTATAATCATGCAAAGGTTTCAGTTTTTTTACATTCGCATGAATTTAAATGTTTCCATATAGCTTAATGGGATTATATCCTTTCACCTGATATTGCGAAATAATTGGTGGGAGGAAAATGAGTTCAAACTCCGGTCTCCTGAAAAATCCTACCCACGAAAATCACATTAATTTTCCATCCCCACGAACACGCTGAGAATTTTCCATTTGTGTATTTCTGTTCCACCATACAAGAGACAGTTACATTTTCTCTCTTGAAATGGAAACCGTATAATTTCTTCAAGGGAAGTATGCGATTTTCCTTCACGAAGAACTTCATGAATCTGGAAAATTCAACTGAATTCATATTTCTATTTGTTGCAGGTCTTCAGATCCTTTGATACTTCGACGAACAGGTAAGTAACCTTCTTTTCTCATTCGAATTCATTCGTCCAACATAAGAGAGTGAAGAAAATTACCAAAAGTGGTTTCGTGTATTTAAAGTCAGTTGTCAAATTCCTAAAAATAAACAATGTAGGGAGTGTTTGAGTTTCAATGAATTCATCAGGAGATTGCGTTTCTGCTTACGTCCATAAAGAAAATGGCGAAATATCGGAGCGACATATGTCTTGAGGTTTTTAAACGTTATTCAAGTGAGTTGATGTAAAGCTCAGAGCAAGGAGCAAATAAAAAGACTAGTTCAGTCAAATAACACAAAATTTGGCCAAAGTCTCGGAATTCGAGATACCCAGCTGTAAATCTGTAAATACTTTCATATTGACTCCCTAAAAGTTGTCTCAAAACTTACATAATTGGTAGCGTGTGAGCAACTATCAAATTTTGGGGCCGAAGGTCACAAACATCGGTTTGTTGCGTTTTTTTTCGGAAACATCTCATTTCCTATGGGTTTTTTTCTATTTTAGTTATTATCAATATTATAGAATACAAAATTATCTACAAAGGGTATAGCCGGGTTTCAATGGTAAATCTGCCCCCGCGGCCTTTTCGATTCATATTGAGGGGATCGATTAGGCATTGAATGAAAATAATTCAGCCAACTTTTCAGCCTTTTATATCTAGCCATTTTTGAGATTTCTGTGAAAAACACTTTTTTCGTTTTTATTTTTTTTCTCTTGTGATATCCAAAATTTTTGAATGGTGATTTTCTCTGTCAATTCTGTGCTATTGAAGGAATAGACGTATATTTTTTTGATGAATTTCAGCTGCAAAATCTATTTTTAGGAAAAAATAAAGTTTTTGTCATTTGTTTTTCGGTGTTTTTAAAAAGTGTCCACCGCCATTTTTTGACATAAAATGTCTTCTTTGGCCCTTTATACCCTGGAATTTTTTCACATTTTAAAATTGGTGGAACATTTTGAAAAAAAATTAAAACTGTTTGAATTTTAGGATTCAACAGATATCCATCAAATTTTGGTACCGTTGTATTTATATTGGCTTCCTGAACAATATTAGTGAAAAAAACAATTGGCCATCTGTTTTAGTTTGGGAGATATGGGCCCCCAAAGTCCGAAAAATATTTCACCTGAAAGTCACTTTTCTCACTACAGAAACACTGAATTACCGCTTTATTAAGTTTAAAGCCTCTCTGAACATTTTAACATGAGGATTTGATTCATTTTATTTCAGATATATTCAATAATGTTGCAAAAACATCGAAAAAATTCTAGGAAAAGCCCGCAGTTCCTTATGGTAAGTTTGGCACTACCGCGAATTATTTCGCGCGAATATGACACGATGCATACCGGTAAATCCCGCTATCATTTCCTAATGGCACTTGCTGAAAGACGCGGTAGTGCCAAACTTACCATAAGGAACGGCGGGCTTTTCCTAGAATTTTTTCGATGTTTTTGCAACAATTATTGAATATATTTGAAATAAAATGAATCAAATCTTCATGTAAAAATGTTCAGAGAGGATTTAAACTTAATAAAGCGGTAATTCAGTGTTTTTGTGGTGAGAAAAGTGACTTTCAGGTGAAATATTTTTCGGACTTTGGGGGCCCATATCTTCCAAACTAAGACAAATCGCCAATTGTTTTTTTCACTAATATTGTTCAGGGAGCCAATATGAATACAACCGTACCAAAATTTGATGGACATCTGTTGAATCCTAAAATTCAAACAGTTTTAATTTTTTTTCAAAATGTTCCACCAATTTTAAAAATGTGAAAAAATTCCAGGGTATAAAGGGCCAAAGAAGACATTTTATGTCAAAAAATGGCGGTGGACACTTTTTAAGAACACCGAAAAACAAATGACAAAACTTTTATTTTTTTTCCTAAAAATAGATTTTGCAGCTGAAATTCATAAAAAAATTATACGTCTATTCCTTCAATAGCAAAGAATCGACAGAAAAAATCACCATTCGAAAATTTTGGATATCACAAGAGAAAAAAATAAAAACGAAAAAAGTGTTTTCACAGAAATCTCAAAAATGGCTAGAGATAAAAAGCTGAAAAGTTGTCTGAATTATTTTCATTCAATGCCTAATCGATCCCCTCAATATGAATCGAAAAGGCCGCGGGGGCAGATTTACCATTGAAACCCGGCTATACCCTTTTGTTTGAAAACATTTCGATAAAGTTGACGGCTTTCGAAATAGAGGGCTGAGAAGGCGCGGTCACAGCATTACTTCAGGTCAAGCGGCGCCTCTGGTAGAAAACCTGTTATCCTCAAGCAACTGCCACCAAATCGGTAAAATAATTCAGTTCATGAACATCAAATCGAAACGAAAATGTGAGCACGATGCATCGAATAAATAAACAGTAACTGGAAGATGTTGTCAAACTGACAATTGTCTATAGCAAGCTCTAGCTGTTAGTACCATAGAAGGTGAGCCGTAGACGTTCTTTTTTGCATGATTTTAATGTAATTTGTTTTCATGATTTGATAAATATACCGGCTGTCCCAGTAAGTATGTTCCAATGGATTATTCAGCCAATTCGAAAACTACAAATTAAAGAATTTCATGTACTGCTATTCGTTTCTAGGAACCATCATCTGAGAAAAACTGAAATTGAAAGTCACTCTAGAGTCGAATTTTGGCGAGCTGTGGTTACATGTAACTATCTAACTATCACGTGATCATTTGACAGAAAATACGTGTATTAACTGTCAAATGATCACGTGATAGTTAGATAGTTACATGTAACCACAGCTCGCCAAAATTCGACTCTGGTTTGACACGAAGTGACATGACTTTTCTATATTTATAATATACCTATAGTCCGTTCACGAAAGGTTGAGCTGTCGGTTGGCCATGATAATTTGTTATGTTGTTTATTTTCTTGTCAGATTGATACGCAATGTTGTCAATACAACATAGAGTTTTCTGATAATTCGGAAGCTCGTCGGACGAGGCCGGGTACTTTTGGCAACGTTGACTTTATTTTACGTTATGACAGCAAACACTGCTAACTTCAGATAAATAAACGAACGCATACTATGCGCTCAACCTTTTGTGAACTTTTTTCAAAATTATCTTTACAACGAATCACACTTCGTATTTCACTTTTGATTCGATGGAGAAAACGTCAATTGAAATTTCATTTTCACTTTCGTTGGAGCCGGAAATATTCAAATACTTTGATGACCGAATCGAATCCAATGTCGCGCATAGAACGTATAAAACATGAAAAAATTATTATGTCATTTTGACATAAGTTTGTCACACGTTTTTTATCATTATTCCGAAATTAAATTCGATATTTAGGATAAAATACCACTATTTAAATCTCTGGGAGATGATTACCCTTCAGTAGGGTCCTGTATAGTAGCGGTCTTAGAAGAACAGAAGATTCGAAAATCATCACTTGGAACGCCAGACCTGGTTTAAAACACCCTCCTGGCCCAAGAGCAAGAATCACGTATTTTGTATCTGAATATTGAAGGTATTTATTTGAATAGTCTTAAGTTTCAATTTTGTAAAAAACGGCGAGGCAGGGTTTTTTCTACTGAGGTTTTTCCCTGTGCTCTGGTATCATACGACAGAATAGTATGGTACCCCGTTTTGCACCAACCTCAGCTAGGGACTTTTTTGTTTCATGTTTTGTATTTTGTTAGCTCTCAATTCAAAAGAATATATATATATGAAAAAATGTCGTCACAAATTATCTATCTCGCCTATACCGTTTAACCTAGAGCTCTTCACCTCTCCAATTGTAGAACTTCGATGTATTTCCCATTTTCCACCACTTATTCATTGAGGACGGAAATGCTGAAATACTTTGGCGTCCGTCCAGGATCTAATGTCGCACATGGATCGTATAAAACATAAAAATAGTTCGTCGCACATTCGTGTTGGTGTTTTACGAGTATTCTATACTAGCGACCCGCCCCGGCTTCGCACGGTACGACATCACATTAGAAACTTCAAAAATAACAGTACTTCTTCACTATTAAATGGATGTTGTTATACATATAAACCTTCCTCTTGAATCACTCTATCTATTAAAAAAACGCATCAAAATTCGTTGCGTAGTTTCAAAGATTTAAGCATACAAAGGGACATAGGGACAGAGAAAGCCACTTTGTTTTATACTATGTAGTGATTCTCCACTTTGTTCCACGTGAAAAGCAGTTGAAATCAAACTCATACAGGGTTTTCTTTTTAAGTCGGCCAATTGAACGTTTTAGGAGAACTAGTGAATATTTCGTTCTGAAATTTGAGGTGGAGACTTGAGGATGAAGGAACTCTTTGCCTAAAGTATTTTTATATCGACAGTGTTGCCACGTCTATCTCAAATACATATCTACTTTCTCATTTTAAATGGAACTACCTATACAGGGTTTCTTTAAATGATTGTAACAGCGCAGTTCGCTTTGGATTATGCAAAGCACAGAATTCTGTGATCATGCAATGCTCTGATTGGTTAGAGATTGGTATTCTTCAATCCAAAGCCAACTGCGCTGTTACAATCATTTATAAAGACCCTGTATTTTCATTAATGTATCGATGCAATACCGAATTCGCAGTATAAGCGACTACAAAAATTTTCTCCGCTATGCACTGTCGGAAAGTTATGCACAAATTCCTGAAATTTTTGACACCTGCATTGCCAGTTTGCAAACGCAATATCTCGATTATTTTTTGTTTAAACGGAACCAAACTCAGCAGTCTCATAGTAGAGAATCCATGCATTCATGTGGTACATTCAGTATTTTGATACATCGTGAGGTTTTTTCGAAGATATTGTTCAGTAAATGTGGAACTCATAATTGAAATGTTTTGAGATTTTCAAGAGATAACTGCATATTTATCTTACAGCATTCGATTCTGAATGAAAAATGAATGGCAGTCTCCTCTTACACTAATTATTTATTTGAATAGTTTTCGAATGAGATGAAAAATACTGAAATTTTCAGTATAGTCCTAATGCAATGCATAATGAAGTGAATTATTGGAATTAATTCTATGGTCGAGATCATGAACATTGGACCAGGAATACAGAAAGCCAAAACAGTTTTCGGATTTTTTTTCCAGTAATTCTTGCTTTGTGCTAAATGGATAACGATTGTTAAAGGTCCTACAGGTGGTCCAATCAATAATTTCTTGGCATTCCTCGTGAATTGTGAAACAACCTGAATCGTGTTTGAAAAATATTAATATTAATATATATAATATATTATTTATTGAATGAATTCCTCATAACAGGTAAGTATTATCGTTTCAAAAAAGACCGTCGCATTCGCCATTTTGAAGCCCAATGAAAAACCTACTCTCGACTAGAAAGTTATCATAATTGAAAGATATCTAGCCTTCACCCTCAAATACTTGTTTTCACAAGTTCTTCTAACAGTGAAAATTTTAAGATGCATTTCCTCAAATTAAGAGCTAAATACTAAATTTTTAGTTGTCAATACCTCGGGGGAATTCTCCCGAATGAAAATAACAGATCCTCAAAACTAATTCCACTCGATAATTTTTCCGTCTACCCCAAATAAAATGTGATTTTAATATGTACGAAATTGATCATTAATAACCTATTTCGGAGCTCAATTTATGTTATTTTAATGTTCAATCCTCATGACAACCGTACAGAAAGTATTCAGAAGAACAAAGAGAAATGTTAAAACTCTGATAGCACATTAAAACATAGAAATTTTATTATTTCAAATGTATGTCTTGTAAAACATGAGAATGTATTTCAATCAAGAATTATTCACAGTTCATATTGAAGTCTTTGGAAAATCTTGTAATCAATTCGGTTATTGATCTAGCTAATAATGGTCTCGAGAATATTTTGACCATAATTCGCTGTCTTTAATAACCCAGTTGATTGACTGACTATTGATGTAATTTGTTTTCAAGAATTTATAGGTGTCAACCCTAACGCCATGAATATTGAAAAACAATAAATTGAAAGCAGAGAATAATATTAAACTCATACTTCGGAGCTAACTTCGTTCTTGTTCGAGACAAAATGAAAGGAAGTGGTATCAATCAGAGCACCTATGGATGACCATTTCGTCCTTATTAGGACTCATCAGCATAGCTCTGAATGATAGAAGGTATTTCTTGGAACTCACAGCGAAACTTCGTCTCCTTTAAGGTATGATACCACTTCCTTGCATTTTGTCTCGAACAAGGACGAAGTTAGCTCCGAAGTATGAGTTTAATATTGGTTGATTTATATCTATTAAAATTATTCTCTGCTTTCACTTTATTATTTTTCAATATTCATGGCGATGTATGCGTTAAACCTCTGTTTCTATTATTCACTACTAGTCACCTGACGTTAACCGAGCGCTCCCCGTTGTAGACTGAAGACGGAAAATTTTGCGATATGCAAAAACGCTTCAGTCAAGGCAACTAATGGTAAACATTTCGCTACTTTGTTCGAGATTCATGCTATGGAAAAAGGTTTTCGTATGGAACAAAAGATGGCGTTTTCGGTATTTTTAACATGCATTCAGTGTTTTTTAGTGTTACTGTTACGGCATTGTTGTGTGGGATAATACCTCACAGGAGACGCCGTTTCGCTGTAAGTTCCAAGAAATACCTTCTATCATTCAGAGCTCCCTATGCTGATGAGTCCTAATAAGGACGAAGTGAGCTCCGAAGTATGAGTTTAATATTGGTTGATTTATATCGATAAATATCATTTTCTGCTTTCACTTTATTAATAACAATAACAATAATAATAATGATGCAGAACTGTTATACATAAAACTTCATTGCTCCTTTCTAACGCCTTCATTTTTCATTTCCCTAAATATTGTCATGTGAAATTCTCTGATGCATAATTCAACAGGCGACCCTCTCCTTGAACGTACCGGGCTCGTGAGAATAATTCCCATAAATGAATTAAAAATCGGGCGCCCCTTCAGCGATATCCTCCGAATGACACCAAAAGTGCGTTAAAATTTTTAGCCGCAGCTACGATCGTAGTCCCCAACTTTTGAACTCATTATTTCTGTCAAAATTAGAGCGTGCGTCTGAACTTAGAAAGTTACTTTGGATATAGTTGTATAGAACATTATTTTCTTTGAAGAAACTTTCGAATTGATATAGCATATATATTGTATATAAGTCAGGACAATCCCTTCGAATGTTATTGTGCTAACGGCCGGACGGCCCCACAGAGAGAATTGAATTTGACCTCGAATTCGTCATCAGAGAGTAGAACCCTATCGTTTGAGACCATTTCCGGCTCAAAATTCGAAAATTACAGACATTTGGGTAAAACGATATAGCACTCGTTTAAGAAGGACGAGAGCTCAAAAAAAGGATAGGATAAAATTACCAAAACTTGTTGGTCGCTATAGGTTGCCCGCATCAGCTCTCTGCAATGGAAATACCTTTTTATAAATTCTGAATCATTTATTTTTTCGGACAATCCCGTAGGCGAAATTGAATATTATTTATTATGGTTAGCGATCAATACTGAGAGTATTAGGTGAACTCCACTAGTAAATCCATCGTCACTGATGGGGGCCATTCTAATACATAAATCTAGGAAATTGCTCTATTAATTCTACGGTAACTTTTGCCCCACGTGTGTATCGAACTCATTTTCAATTCAATTCATCATCAGAATATAATACAGGAAGCAATTTGAATACCTGCTCATTGGTTTGGGCGGAAAAAAATGTGAAAGAAATGATTGATTCAAGTTTCACAATTTCTGAATTCTATGTGCCTTAAAAATATAAATCTCAGAAAACTAATGAACATCACTACATTGCGTCACATTAAGGAATATACAGGGTGACTGGTGACGTAAGGGTCAACGGCTAACTGGAGATAGAGGACCTCAAACTGAATGAGGATTGGGAGTTTAAATGTCCTATAAGGCTATTAGTTTCAGACATACAGGGTGTTTTTTGCAAAAGTGCTAAAACTATAAACTCCCATATCTTCGTCAATATGGCAAAATTTTCGCTGATATTTGATAAGCTATCCATATTCTCCATCAGATCGAGAAAAAAAAATTCTCAAAATTGCAGGTCCGTATTCAAAAATTTCAATTTCCGTGTCAGGTGAGAAATTTCACTCGGTAACATGAGATAAAAAAAATTGAATTGGAAAATTGGAATCTGCAAAAAACACTGAGTAAAAATCTGTTTTTAGTTTGAATGGCACAAATTTGTTATAGTTTTTATATATTGAAAGTCGAATATTACAATTTATTTATATTGAATTCAAAAAACATATTATTCCTGATAGAAAGAAACACTGGATTTGAGATGCTTAAATAATCCTTACGCATTTCAAATATTCTTCCACATCTTGAAATACTTTTTTATTGATATTCTATCAATATTAGAAGAAAAACTCGAAAAACAACACAAACACAAAAAGATCAACAGTAGCACATTTGATTTGATCAATAAAAAATCAAATAAACAAATCCTCGATATGCGATAGCCGTTCCCCTTACACACTTATTGGCTTTTTTGATCGATTGAAGTAATTTTTATGTCCACAAGATGAAAAATTATACTCTGGATAAAACAGAAACACTAGATTTCAGCTCGAGAAAAGTTTGACTTTCTTCTCAGAACCCCTGAATAACAATCCATCTGATACTTATGTTTTCAACGAAATTTATTCTTCAATGAAATAATGTATGAATTTTGAGGACTTATTTTTCTCTAATATGTACTTGGGTGTAGCAATTTCACCTTCTTTTGAGAATCATATGAATTCTTTAATGCAAACAGAATATTAGAGAAACAAGTGATTTTTCAGAATAAGGAGTTTATTATTCATTATAAAAAAATACATCCTACTACACAGAGTAGGCATATTTCAAAAAATTACAATTAGATCGATACATTCATTGGTTGTGATTTATAGGGAATTTTGTCGTTGTTTATCTACTGAAAAATGCCTTCAGTATTCACGAATGAAGGATATTTATATGATACTTGTTTTTGGATTCCGCAAAATGAACGATATAATATTTGGTCTCAGAATAATTCTCAAAAGAGAAAGAAATCATTAGAGTTCAAGAGAGCCAATAAATGCGTTGAAGCAAACTGCTCCGATTTCGAGCATTTGCTTTGTTGTTTTTTTATGAATCATTGCATTATTTAATTGAAGATTAAATTTTGTTGAAAACATAAGTACCAGATGAATTATTGTTC
This sequence comes from Propylea japonica, assembly GCA_013421045.1. NCBI lineage: Eukaryota > Metazoa > Arthropoda > Insecta > Coleoptera > Coccinellidae > Propylea > Propylea japonica. The sequence continues at coordinate 18,387 of JACDNR010000488.1, read as the reverse complement.
AGGGTTCTGAGAAGAAAGTCAAACTTTTCTCGAGCTGAAATCTAGTGTTTCTGTTTTATCCAGAGTATAATTTTTCATCTTGTGGATGTAAAAAGTAGTTCAATTGATCAAAAAGCCAATAAGTGTGTGAGGGGAATGGCTCTCGCATATCGAGGATTTGTTTATTTGATTTTTATTAATCAAATGTGCTACTGTTGATCTTTTTGTGTTTGTATTGTTTTTTGATTTTTTTCTTATATATTGATAAAGAAATTAATAAAAAAGTATTTCAAGATGTGAACGAATATTTAAAATGCGTCAGGATTATTTAAGCATCTCAAATTCAGTTTTGTCTCTATCAGAAATAGTATGTTTCTTGGATTCAATATTAATAAATTGTAATATTCGACTTTCAACATATCATAAAACTATAAAAAATTTGTGCCATTCAAACTGAAAACAGATTTTTACTCAGTGTTTTTTGCAGATTCCAATCTTCCAATTAAATTTTTTTTATCTCATATACCGAGTGATATTTCTCACCTGACACGGAAAGTGAAATTTTCGAATACGGACCTGCAATTTTTGAAAATTTTTTCTTCTCGTTCTGATGGAGAATATGGACAAGCTTGCCAAATACCTATCAGAGAAAAATTTGCCATATTGACGAAGATATGGGAGTTTATAGTTTTAGCACTTTTGCAAAAAACAACCTGTATCTCTGCCTTATGGTACATTCAAACCCCCAATCCTCATTCAGTTTGAGGTCCTCTATCTCCAGTTAGCCGTTGTCTCTTACGTCACCATTCACCCTGTATAACAAATCGATAAGAAATGTAACTTTATTTCAATATGTTTTGGAATATGAAGGCACTTCATTCGGAAAAACTCATTATTCTTTTGCTAAGCATTGGTAAAACCTATTTATTGAACAGTCCTGTATAATAAGGGACATATTTAAAAAAACGTGCATGATACAGAACAAAAATCATACAGAAACGATATCTGAACTGTAAGGTGTAAGCCGAGACCAATTTATAACAAAAAAATTAAGAAGAAAACTAAGACATGCCAACACATTCACGAATTAATTCAGTATGCATGAATGGTGGAATTTTGTTCGGAAAAACATATTAAAACAGTTTTCTCTTTCAAAAATATCATTTTCAAACTGAAATTGTGAAAGTATTCATAAAAAAGACTGAGCTTTTTTGAAAAGATGAGGATGAGGCTCAAATCCAAGCTATATTCTTCAATACCTAGTAGGTACTCATAAAACCGTTCTATATAGAAACGACGAATTCAATACAGAAATATTTAGTTGAAATTAGATAAAACCAATCAGTATAAATGAAAAACTTTGGAATATCAAATTGGATAGTAGGTACTTTCCGTTATCAGTTATAATGAGGATTCCTTAAGCAAAATGCCAAAAATTCAGTGACGTAACTATCGACCCGACCTGTAAGGAATATCATTTTCTGAGCGCTCGTTCTACTCAAACGATCGCTATATAGTTTTGCCCAAGTGTCTCTAATTTTCGAATTTTGAGCGGAAAATGGTTTCAAATGATTGGGTTAGACTGCCTGATGACGAATTCGTGATCAAATTCAATTCTGCGCTTGGAGTCTTCCGGGTTAGCATGATAATATTCGAACGGATTCTCCAAGAAACTGAGTTCGGATCCCAAATGGCTTAACCATCCAAATCGTACTGGGTGTTCCATAAAATATGCCCATTCAAAAATTTTTGTACCTGAATATCTGGGAGAAAACAAAACCCATGAAAATGAAATGTTGCGGCTACATGCAAGATGCTCATAATAAGCCTCATGCAAAATTTTGTGGTCATAGTGTACACAAAACCGTGGAAAATTCAATTAAAATATTTACAAGATGAAACTTCATATTTATATTAGAAGACTAGCTGATCCGGCAACCGTTTCTTGCCTTATAAGTTATAAATAACCTAGATACCGACTGCAGCGCCACCTGTCGGGCTGATTTGTGAATCTAAACCATTCTCGAATCTCCACGAACACACACAAAAAATTTCATCAAAATTGGTCCAGTCGTTTAGGAGGAGTTCAGTCACATACACACGCACACAAGAAATATAAAGGGTTTTCCAATAGGGACTTGACAACTTTGAATTCAATTTGTGAATGCACCCTTTCACTAATCATCGAACAGTCATTGCCAATTTGCACAGTAAACTCAACATTTTCATCATGGTGAAGTACACGAACGAACAACGTCTGCAAATTATAAAAATTTACTACAGAAATTCGGAGTCGGTGACCGCTACTTTAAGAGCGTTAACTCCGATTTTCGGTCGTAATTCTCGCCCTAGTAGACAGGCAATAACAAGTTGAGTGTAAAAATTTGAGTCTACATATTCGTTGTGTGATGTTGCCGTGTCAGTGAGACAACGGGTTGGTCGAAGTGTTAAAAATATCGCTGCCGTTGTTACATCCGTAGTAAATGATCCAAATCAGTCAATTCCACGGCGTTCTCAAGAGTTGGGCATCGCCCAGACCACTTTTGGCCCGAATTGGAAGATATGGACTTGGACAACATGTGGTTTCAACAGGACGGTGCAAAAAGCCACACAGCACACGTTACAATCGATTTATTGAAGAGTAAGTTTAATGAGCGTGTTATCTCCAGAAATGGACCAGTCGATTGGTCGCCTCGTTCGTGCGATTTAACGCCTCTAGCCTTCTTTCTTTGGGGCCACGTGAAGTCATTGGTCTATGCCAACAAGCCGATGACGTTGGTAGAGCTCAGAGCCAACATTGAACTCGAAATAGCTGCCGTTTCGGCCGAAATATGTGGCAGAGTCATCGAAAATTGGGTCCAACGAATCGACCGCTGCAAACGTGCCCGCGGTGGCCATATGAAGGAAATCGAGTTCCATTCATAAATGTTTTGATTGTACTTCAACCCGATAATAAAGTTCTTGATATATTTCAAATGGTTGGCTTTTTATTTCGAAAAGAAGTTGTCAAGTCCTTATTGGGAAACCCTATATATATTAAGATAGGTATCCACTCGTTTGAAATTTATTTCATGAATGAAGATTGACCCCTTGAATATTCATGCATAGTTTTGTTGTCATAGTATTGACAGAAGTACCTATAGAAAATTCATTTCGAATATTGAAAAAAAGAATCTTCATATTTTGATAACAGGATATCTGATATGAGTAATTTTTTTTAACGAAGACTAATATACTGAATTTTTATGCAGAATTTTGTGGCTTTATTTTAACAGAACCATTAAAAATGCAATTGGTAAAGAAGAATATCTATATTTTTAAAACAGGATAACCGATTAGAGTGAAATTTATTGTGTGAATCAAGACTGGCATACTGAATGTTCATGCAAGATTTCAAGAGGATCGTATCATCAGAACCAAAGAATTCAATTCTTTCAATTATTTATTTTTTACAGATTTCATTTTTCGAATAATTTCCAAAATAATTTCTGATTGTGCTGAGATCCGGCATTTTTTTATTCGGTATCAATCTCAAGTCCCATATAAAATTTAGAAGAAATAGTCTCATTACTGTACCAAAGAACAAGCGCTCAGCTTAGGGCTTATCTTCATTCTTTTAAATTTTGGACAAAAAACAATTTTATTTATTAGCAACTATTTGCAACTTTTTAATGCAATGGCAGCCTGGGACCTCTCCATAAAGAGTGTAGGTTAGACAATAATGTGTTTACCTCATCTATGTTTCAGAATGCAGAATAAATGCCCAAAATTACCTGCAAGTATTTCTCACAAATTGTATCTATACCTACAGAATACAATAGAAATTCAGAATTCAGTACGTTTGCCACAAGATACCTTACATGCACCATCCTTATTTTTCAGACAGGAAAGAACCTGCACGCAGTTATCAGGATCAATATCTTTGGCATGAAATTCTGGAGTTCTAGCGAACAAACTTTCCCACATTTTAATCGACCCACTCAAATATACAATATACATTCGACTACTCATATAACAATGTTTCTTTGAATTCGTTACTCGAAGAATAAATCGATAAATTACATAAAAATCTGTTATTAAGTTTTTCTGAGCGGTCATTCTACTTAAACGAGTGCTATATCGTTTTGCCCAAAATGTCTGTAAATTTCGGATTTTGAGTCGAAAATGGTTTCAAACGATAGGGCTTGACTCCCTGATGACGAATCCGTGGTCAAATTCAATTCTGTCCGTCGCGGCTGCCAGACGTCTGGCCGTAAGCACGATAACTTTCGAAGGAATTGTCCAAGACAGTTGAGTTTTCAGAGTGGGTTTGGTTCTCAAATGCCGCGGTTGAGTTCGTTAACCAGCCAAATCATACAGGGTGTTCCATGAAATATAGCCTTTCAAAATTTTTGTTACTCGATTTTCATACGAAACGAAACCAATCGAAATTAAATTCTGCGTAGATACTCATAATAAGCCTCATGCAAAATTATGTAGCTATTGTTTTAAAAGAATCATCAAAAATTCAATGGAAATATTGTGATGAAGAATCTTTATATTTCAATAACAAGATATTTGAATTGAGTTAAATCTTTCTTTGAATGAATATTGATATACTGAATGTTCGTGCAAACTATCAAGAGGATCGCATCATCAGTACCATAGAATTAAGTCTTTCTTCAAATTTTTGATTATTTACCTATTTTATGTTTCGAATTATTTCCGGAATATAATTCCGATTGTGCTGAGATTTTGCATTCATATACTTATCATGAATATCAAGTCCCGTACAAAAATTCGAGGTTTAAAATAAATGAAACCAGATGCCAAACCTTGTAGTATCAGTTCTTCTTACTTACTCTCAAGAGTCAACTTCAGAGTACCTCCTCGCATGTCAGAGATAAGAGCCTATTCTACAACCCTTATCGTAAAACGAATACTGGATAGCACTCTCCGATGATACGTTTGCAGGCCGCTTTTGACTCCCTCAGCCTGAGTCAACCTGTGGATGTTTTTTCCGACGGTTGTCAGAATGTTGAGAAATTCATTGAAAACTTTTTCTTTACTTCTTATTGTATAGTAAACCACTGATCAAATGTGTAGTGTTAGTGTGAATCTGACTTGAGTAACCTCTGATTTGTGGTTGCTTTATTGGTACTTGGGTACTGTTTGCAACCTAAATGTAAGAATAAATAAATAATTGCCTGCAGTTCAACTCCTGACAATGCGACATAATTTCAACAAATTCATGAGTCATTCCCTTTGACAGCTGTATACGTATGAGTTGAAATCCATCAATAATTGTTTGTCTAAATTTCTGCTGCTGTTGAACGTTAAACGAAAACACGCTATGTTAGATAACCAAAATGACGAAAAATAACGGGTCAGGTTCCGGAGAACGAGAAGGCTTCTCTATAAACCCTCAACTGTCAATCCATACGATTTGGAGAATTGGCATCCAGACAATTTTACGGTGAAAAATCAAGAGATGATAATTTTAATTAAAATAATATTAATTATAATCCACCTGTATCCTCGTGTATTTAGATTTTTCCACTGAACTCGATAAGCTCTTCACATATCTGCAAAGGTTCGTCCGGGCAGAATTATCTACTTTTGACCTCAAATTTGCATCAGTGAATCCAACCGAGTCGTTGAAGACTACTCTCTGTTCAAATCTTACAGAAATTACTTTAAAACTATAACTCAATCAAAAGGAACTTCAGGACGTTCAGAAGAATTGAAACGGAATATCCCAAAGATAGGCGGAAGAGACAGAATATTAGTTCTTTATCTGGGTCACTTCACCCAACGAACGGGACCAATCACAATGTCAACAATGCTGTTGATACGTGAAGGAAAATGCAAAAAATTTAACTTCTGGCGACGCCTCAGGATGTCCATGATATTGGATATCTCTGAAACATAAATAGGTAAAGTTATATTTTTCCTATACCTACTTTCTGAATACCTTGCGAACTGGATATCACAGAAAAAATTCGATATCGAGAAGATTAAGAGTGTAATCACCTAGAAAATATTCAATCGATATCTCAAGACGCTATCGTGTTGCAGATTCTTTCGTAACTTCTTGAATGACAGTTACGAGGGTTGCCTTTTATATTTCAGTGTAGTTGCAATCTGACTGAGAGTTATATATCGTAAAGTTTAAATTTCTTGAGATATATACAGGGTGTCCCGTATATACCACGCGAAAGTGACACTGGAGATAGATTGACATTAGGTCTTTCAGATAGCATCAACATGACCTCAGTAAAAGTCCGCTGGTTTTCGAGATATCACCACTTTGCAAACAAAAAATGAAAGGGAAAGTGAGATAAAAGAGAAAGAAGAGCAAAAATAATGGTTGTTTGAAACGGTAGCGAGGAAAGAATATCAAGCAACATGTAATTTGGCAACAGGTGATACTTGTCCATTTTTCTTAATTTTTAATTATTTCGGAATAAACACATCCCTCGCGACAAAATTATAATTTCTAAGGTTTTGACATAAAAAAATTGGTAGTGTTGTATCATTTTGAAAAGTGCTGGAAATGGACCAGTTTTTACGATTATTTGTCAATTCAGTCTGATTTTTTTTCACATCAGTCAGTCAAACTTAAGTTAACGCTTTAACTTCGTCATAAAATACAACAAATTAGACTTTTTTTTTAAAGGATTTTGTTCTAGTTCTCGGTGAAGTTATTACTTCATTGTTTAAAGCAACTATTCAGGGTAGCCTAGGTAAAAAAACATGAGTTGAAAACCGAAAATTGGAGATTTTTAAAAAAACACAAAAGTGGTTATATCTCGAAAACCTGCGGACTTTTACTGAGGTCATGTTGATGCTATCTGAAAACCTAATGTCAATCTATCTCCAGTGTCACTTTCGCGTGGTATTTACGGGACACCCTGTATATTCGTATGAATTTCCACATTGCCATATTCTAATAATAATAATCTAATTCTACCTCTTGAGTCGATTTGGTAATCGTCTGCTGTGTGAGTTTCTTGTATTCATAACTCGATTCATAAGGAGTCTTCCAATATATGTATTAAATTTTACTGCGGCTTATACCTTCAATGGTCCAATTATTAAGTTCGTTGAATTGGCATTTTTGGAATGACAGTGTGTTCACCAGGAGATCCGGAGACAGTCTGGTATTCGTTATTGCTGTTCATTCAGAATTACCCTGGAGGCACGTGTGACATATCACGGATGCGAACAGCTTTACTCCCATTGAGGATAGGAAAAAATTGATGAGAAAAAATGAAGGGACAATTTGAAATTATCACTTTGACAATATTTCTTGAGATTATGGAGTACCTATTAAAAACGTTTCCACATAGGAAGGCTACTTCAGATGGTTGCATTGAATTAAAAATTTCATCTCGGTCAGGAAATAGAATCAAAACATTCTCGAGTGATTAGTTTACAACTCTGGTCGTCAATTAACTCAGCTTCAGTGCATAAAAGAAGACAAAAAAGAACTGAAGGTGAAAAAAGAAAGCCCTGATCAGGTGATATTGAAAGCTCGTTCATTGGTGCAGGAATGATGTTATTACCTCGAAATTTTGTATAGGACTTGAAATTGTTACTAAATATATAAATGCAAAATCTCAGCACCATCTGAATGATCTTTTGCAAATCATTCAAAAACTGAAATACCTTATAACTTGAACATTTCAAACATTTAATTATATGGTTTTGAGATGCGATCCTCTAAAAGTTTTGCTTCAATGTTCAGTATATCAATCTCAATACATAAAATAAATTTCCCTTGAATCGTATATCTTGTTATGGAAATATAGATATTCTTCTTTTCAATATTCCAATTGAATTTTCTATGGTTCTGTCACTACTATAGCCACAAAATTTTGCATGAGGCTTACTATAAGCATCTTGCATGTGGCCCCAAACTTTCATTCCGTTTGATTACGTTTGTCTTGAGGAACAACATTTTTGAAGCGACAATTTATGGAACACCCAGTACGATTTGGCTGGTTAACGTACTTAACCGCAACATTTGATAACCAAACTCACCCTGGAAATCTCAAGTCTCATGGACAATCCCTTCGACAGTTATCGTGTTTAGGGCTGGACAGACAGCCGACCCTCAGACCAAGTCGGGATATAGTCTGAAGGCCGACCCCACGGACAGAATTGAATTTGACCATGGATTCGTCATCAGGAAGTCGGTCCAAAATTCGAAAATTACAGACATTTCGGCAAAAGGATATAGTACTCGTTTGATGAAAACGAGCGCTCAGAAATGACTTCAATAGAAAAAGAAATGAATTTGAAAGAATTAGATGAAAAATAGCTTTTTCTTATCTTAATTTGGGGAAAAATCAATAGGGATGTTGACTCATGTTACGAATTCATATAAATTGAGGTTTCCTCATAGAAGGAATTTTTGCGATCCTTAAAAACCATTTTAGTGATCTCATTATTCTCGTTGAAGTAAATAAAGCTGATTTAAATTATGTTATTTATTATCAACTATCACGTGACTGCGAACGCCAATCAGAGGTAGTCCGTATAGTGACGTCAAACTATCCGTATGTCATTGCAAATTCGAATGTTCGGTGCTCAGATCAACAAAATACATCCATAGGCCAGGTTCCACAAAACTCCAATCACCTTGATTATTGAAATGTCATCATTTCTCTCCAATTTTCAGTTCATTTTTGACATAAACCATCGACTTACTTCAATATAACGATTTGATTGCCAATCAAGCTTTGTGAAACCCACGGTTCTGTGACTTGAACCATAGTAAATATATAGTATATCATATCTTTGATTCGAACTTACGAAGTTGAAAGCTGAAAGAGAACAGAATACCTAGTTCGTTACAAGAACGATAATCTACAATTTTCTTTATAATGGAGATAGGATTCATCAAGGGTAATAGTAGTAACTTTTACCGAAGATAAATTCCTTTATGGTAGCAAGTTTCTTTGCTGAAAAAAGGATTTTGTGCAGCGGAGCTTAAAAACGTGAAATTGTCTTTGTAAGTAGCAGACTTTTAACTCATATTTATTATTACAAATAAAAGAAGCAACTCATTCAGCATTTACAGACCGGCCTATTCATTTTGAAGGCTTAGATTGAACTTTTCCACAAGGGATCGGGCAAAATCAGTTCACTTTGACAGAAGTCAAAGTATGTTCACTGTATTATGACGTAATCATCAGAACGTGACAAAATTGAGCATTTCCGCGGGAATTTTGAATTGTCTTTTCATTTACTCATTTTTATTGGCAACTACTATATTTTTGAGGAAAAGGTATTTTTTTCGTGTTTGTATAGGGTTCATCTTTAAAATGAAATAAATTCCAAAAAGTAGTCAACATCCCTATTATTCAAATTTGATATTCCTGATAATTTTTGACAGAAACTATAAGTGGGGGAATACTGCAGATATAACTTAAGCTCTGATAGTGGTAGTGAATTAGGCTTGTTCATGCGATTATACTTCAACTTTTTCTAATTTCATTTTGATTGTTCTACTATATAATAAGTCAGGAGCTTTGCGCTTTTGTTCATATTAGGAAAACATTGATTCTGAATATCCTGGGAGCTATTGGTTTCATTTCATCAATTAATGAAAAAATCACCATTTCAAATCTTGAATCTAGCTACGGAAAAGAAATTTTTAGGTGAGTATTATTAAGTCGCATCCACACTATGCCAAACGACATCATTCGATTTGTGTCGTTCGACAAAGTCGAATAAGTATGGACGTTGTAGAAGTCGAATCGAATCATGTCGCTTCCAACCCGACTGAGCGCGGTCCCGATCAAGGAAGTCGAATCGAATCATTCAGTCTGGACGTGTCGACTGTCGAATGGGCCGAATGGGGTTCAGTTGCATCCAAAAGCGCTGCGTATTCACATGCCGTCGGATTCGGATTTGAACTGAATTTCTCCCGCGTCCCGGCTCCGTGACGAAGACGTTCTTGTTGAAGGCTCGCTCACAACTGAGTCGAACCGTTTATCGTTCGACACGTCCACACCGATTATCGAATCGAACGTGTCGCCCCGAACGTGTCGAATGATGTGGTTCGGCATAGTGTGGATGCGACTTTAAGTCGCATCCACACTATGCCGAACGACATCATTCGACTTGTGTCGATCGACAAAGTCGAATAAGTGTGGACGTTGTAGAAGTCGAATCGAATCATGTCGCTTCCAACCCGACTGAGCGCGGTCCCGATCAAAGGAAGTCGAATCGAATCATTCAGTCTGGACGTGTCGACTGTCGAATGGGCCGAATGGGGTTCAGTTGCATCCAAAAGCGCTGCGTATTCACATGCCGTCGGATTTGAACTGAATTTCTCCCGCGTCCTGGCTCCGTGACGAAGACGTTCTTGTTGAAGGGTGATCTAGAGTTTATCAGTGAGATGGAGTGGACGGATGAACAAACTTTAAATTTCATTGAATTGTATCGTCTCCGTCCACAATTGTGGGATAGTACGAATACGTGTTATAAAAATAGAAATCGAAGACACGATTCATTGAATCTCAATGCTCGCTCACAACTGAGTCGAACCGTTTATCGTTCGACACGTCCACACCGATTGTCGAATCGAACGTGTCGCCCCGAACGTGTCGAATGATGTGGTTCGGCATAATGTGGACGCGACTTTAGGATTCAAATGGATAAGTAGATTCATGAAAGGGAGGAAACCATACCTAATATATATCAGTATTAAAAATTTCAATAATCGATTCCCTAACATGAACAAACGGGCAATAGTTTTTGATTTCACTTTACAGTTTTCTTCAATTTCGAGCGCTCGTTTTACTTTATCGAGTGCTATATCGTTTCGCCCAAATGTCTGTTATTTTCAAATTTTGAACCGAAAAATGGTCTCAAACGATAGGTTTGACTCCTGATTACGAATCCGTGGCCAAAATTCAATTCTGTCCGTGGGACCGTCTGACTGGCAGGCTGTAAGCACGTTAACTTTCAAAGGGATTGTCCTAGAAACTTGAAATTTTCAGGATGACTTCGGTTCCCAAATGCTTCGGTTAAGTACGTTACTTAGCGCAATCGTACAGGGTGTTCCATCAAATATGGCCATTAAAAATTTTTGTTCCCCAATATTTCATACAAAACGAACCTATCGATGTGAGTGCTCATAAGAACCTCATGCAAATTTTTGTGGTCATAGTGTGAACATAATCATAGAAAATTCAATTGAAATTAGAAAGAGACATCTTATATTTCCATAAAAAAAATATCTGAGTCTGATTCGATTGAAATGTATTTTGGAATGAGACTAATATTCTGAATGTTCAGCAAAATTTTGAGAGGAGCGTGTTAAAAGCTCAGATTTATTCAGCTTTAATTGTTGAATATTTAAATTTGCCGGAGAGATGTTAAATGGACTGATGTCCTTTTTTCCTTCCAAAATTAGTCGTGAATAATGCGAGATATATGACCCTTCACAATGTAGCTATTAAAATTTCAATTATAGATGAAATAGAAAGAAATGACCAACGAATCACACTCACTTACCCTTGTGATTGATGGTGCTGCTTCTTGAAGGGCCCTTCTTCTGGTGGTTGATGTCACTGCGAGTTGTTCCTGTGCGACTTTGGCTATTTGGTAACAGCACAAAAGTATCCAAAAGCGTTTTTTGTAGAGATTTTTGTGAAATCAACGAAAACTTGAATCACATGCGAAAAAAAGCGATATTTCAACGAGAGCGGTTCGATGCATACTGTCTTCTTACATGTGCGTTTTAACTCTTACGCACATGCGTATCTCAAAACATATAGTGAACGCAACTCGTTGGTATGATATATAAAAATGTGTCCAATAAAATATCGAAAAATGAAAAGGTCATATATATCAAACCCATTCGAATTGAAACAACAAAAAAAAATATTTGAATTCTTTCGAGTACGAAACATACTCCCCCCCCAAAGGCGAATGAAATGAACCTTTGAAAGTTCAAAGAAAATACTTAGTTTAAGAAAAAAAAAACTTACATATGCGCACATATACATATACACATATCCTTTTTGCAAAAAAAAAAGAGAGAGCGAGTGAAAGAAAAAAAAAATTGGGAATCTTTTTCCCCAAACACCACAAAATTCCCATGAAAGAATGAACCGATTCATACCATCAGGTAAAAAAAAAAAATTATTTCCACAGCAATTGTTCAGCAGATATCGTATTATTCAATTGGCAATGGACTCAACTTTCTAAGAGGCCGTTTAATAATACCAGATTTTGTTCTAACATCCGCAACTCTTGCCACTCCATCAACCCCAGGAGAGAAAGCAATAATCCGACCCTTTCCCATTTCAAAGGAGGCAAATTATCATCTTTAATCAAAACAAGCGCGCCTTCTTTAGGCATATGAGCAGTTTTCAACCATTTACCCCTTTGCTGCAACGTGTGCAAATATTCATTCTTCCATCTACGCCAGAAATGCTGATGCATTTGTTGAACTAGATGCCATCTTTTCAAACAATTCATATTTTTATTTTCATAATAATCATCTGGGACCGCACTCAATGGTTCCAATGTTAAGAAATGTCCCGGTGTTAAAACCGACAAATCACTAGGATCTGAACTGATTGGAGTGAGAGGTCGTGAATTAAGCACTGCTTCAATTTGTACAAGCAGGGTGTAAAATTCTTCATAACTTAAAATTTGTGCCCCCATAACTCTTTTAAGATGAGTTTTTACAGAGCGTACCCCAGCCTCCCACAAACCTCCCATATGTGGAGCACTGCCAGGTAAAAAATGGTGGGTAATCATTTCATTTTCAGCACATTTTTTCAATAAATTAGTGAGCTCTCTACTAGCCCCAACAAAATTACTACCGCGATCCGAATACAAGTGAGCGCATCTTCCTCGCCGCGATACAAATCTGCGCAGAGCAGCTATAAATGCATCGGTACTCATATCAGAAGCTAGTTCCAAATGAACTGCTTTAGTAGACATACATACAAATACACATACATATGATTTTAGTGTTTTAACACCACGGTGCTTATTCATACATATGTGAAAGGGGCCACAAAAGTCTACCCCTGCATGCGAAAATGTTTTGGCGGGAGATATTCTGAAATTAGGCAAATTTCCCATAATTGGTTGAGATAGAATAGGATTATTTTTCCAACATTTAATACATTTATTAACAACTGAACGTATAGCTCTACGAGCCGACAAAATCCAGAACTGCTGAGCAATCAAGAACTGCAAGGTGCCTACACCTGCATGTAGATATTTTTTATGAAAAAATTCAATGAGTAATTCGACGAATCGACACTTTTGCGGAAGCAATATCGGATGCCTTTTATCGTACGATAAATTTGAGTAGGTAAGCCTACCCCCTACTCTTATCACACCCTCATTATCAATAAAAGCATTTAATTTTTTAAAAGTTTTCGGAAAGATTTTAGTTTCTAAAATTTCATTGAAATTAATTACTTGAGTTCGTTTGGCCATAACCACGGAAGCTCTGTTTAATTCGAAAAGCGAAATGGCCTTACCATTTTTATGGTTATTGGAAGTATGATAAGTGAAACGCAAAATATAACATAACACCCGTTGAATGAAAGAGAAATTTGAATGTTCTGTCAGTAAATTGTCGATAAAATTCGTTGGGTTTGGGTTTACCGATACCAAAACAACTTGCGAATTTCTTCTTGAGTCGAGAAATTCTTTCTGTTCGAATAATCAATATTCGATTGCAAAAACCTAGGCCCCTGGAACCATAGTTCGTTGAAAACTATCTCTGATGGAAACAGACCTCGTGATGCCAAGTCTGCAGGATTTTCACCAGATTTTACATGCGACCAGTGAGAAAAAGGAAGTCGTTCGTGTATGAAAGAAACTCTATTTCCACAAAAGTTTGCCATCTATGAGGCGATGAGTTCAGCCACGCGAGTACAATTTCTGAGTCTGTATACGCATTGATTGAATGAATGAAAATTTACTTTATCCTTGAAAATCTTCAAAATCCATTCCATAACTTTAGTTAAAAGCACTGATCCACATAATTCTAAACGAGGAATAGAAATTTTTTTGGAACAAGGAGCAACCTTCGACTTTCCGCAAAGAAAAAATTTTTATATTTTTATCATTGTCTACTATTTACAGTAGACGACCGCACCGTAGCCGCGTTCACTAGCGTCGCAAAATCCATGCAACTCAACGCGACCATTCTGAGGAATCTGTATTAGACGCAAAATTCTTATTTTTGATAATGATTTCAAACTCATTTTTGTACTTTTTCCAAGTACGTAGTATTTCATTGGGTGGCAACTCGTCCCAGGTAAGCCTGCCATCCACATTTTTTGAATAAGTGACTTACATAAAAAAGTTATTGGCGCTAAAAACCCGAGAGGATCGAATATCCTTGCTAATTCAGATAAAATTATACGTTTTGAACAACTTCGTTCAGCTACTTCGACATTGAATTGAAAACAATCATTTTTTGGCTCCCAAATTAGTCCCAAAACCTTTACAGAAATAACGTTATCTTTATTATCCAGAGAATGCGTTTCAGAGGTAATATGATCTTTCGGCAAAGTGTTCAAAAATCTTGGTTATTACTAGACCATTTGCGCAAATGAAATCCACCTTTCAGCAAAATTTCATTCAATTCATCTTTCAATTTTAAAGCATTTTCCAACGAATTACTACCTGTACAAACGTCATCTATATACGTATCCTCCAACAAAGCATTGGAAGCAAAAGGAACATTCTGACCTTCGTCCTTTATTAATTGGCGAAGAACTCGCAATGCAAGAAACGGTGCACAATTGACACCAAAACATAACGTTTTTATGCGCAAATCTAATATATCATCTCGCGGGGAAAAGCGAAACACTAAGCGCTGATAATCTATTTGTGCTGGATCAACTAAAACTTGTCTATACATTTGCTTTATGTCTGCTGTGAAACAAACTGTATGTAAACGAAAGTTCAATAAAATTGTAGCGATGTCATTTTGTAACTTGGTACCTACATACAATACATCATTCAGGGACCTATTATTTGGCATTTTTGCTGAAGCATTGAAAACTATTCTCAGTTTAGTAGTAGCGTGATCTGGGCGTAAAACTGCGTGATGCGGTAATAAAAAAAAAATTCATATTCTTTTGAGGAACTTCGACCACCTCCATTTGATTCAAGTCAATATACTCTTGAATCACAGCACAGTATTGCTGATGAAGTGCGGGTTGGCGAAGGAGACGACGTTCTAGTGATAAAAAACGTTGAAGAGCTATAGTTCGACTTTCAGGGAAACCTGCATTTAATTCTTTAAATGGCAACGGAACTACATACCGTCCAGATGTAATACGATAAAAAACTTTCCTTGAAAATAATTTCACATTCACTTTCGTCGGGAACATTCGCGATTGTTGGTACAGTTTCAATTTCAAAAAAGTTTCGCAAAGTATTATCCAAATTATTTTCGGATAACGTTATATTGAAAGAATGAGCGTTTAACTGAACAGGTTTTGTGTCGACTTTACCTAATAAAACATAACCAAAAATAGTGCGAAGTGCGTTAGGACCTCCGTCCTTGCCTAAAATAAGATGATTCGCCAAAAGATTCGCGAATATATCAGCCCGAGCCGAGTAAAATATTAACTTCATTAGGAACAAAATATTGGGGATCAGCCAATTCAAGATCATGCAAATATGTCCAAGACGCGTGATCCAGCGGAGAAGCGGGAATTTTACTACATATCTTTTGAAGTATCACAGCGTCTACAGTAAAAATTACATCTGATATTCCTACAGGTCTGACAAAAATTTGAACAATACCTTTGTTGGGTATTTGCGTATTTCCGATACCATTTATCACCGAGGAAGAAACTACCTTCGAAATATTCAATGCGTTGAAACATTTCTGAGAAATAATAGATATTTCGGAACCTGAATCTAACAATGCACGAAATTTTTTAAATGAGCCATCATTGTTTGCAATTCGACGATTGCAGTACCCAATACAACGCGAGATTGTTGTGGAGCGCAAGCGGTGAAAGAGTTCTCGACGGATGGCATCGAAGTGGGAGAAATCAGCGAACCAGGATCGGGTATTATCGTTTCATTCCGGTTTTGGTTGCGAATAATTAATTCATTAGCGTTTTCCGATGTCGGAAATTGTACGTTTTCCTTTTCAAAATGAAGCGTTGTGTGGTGTTTCTTACTACCGCATTTTCGACAGGAAGAAATAGATTTACATTTATTTAGAACATGCATACCACTCAAACAGGCAAAGCATAAATTATGGCTTTTACAAAATGCGTATCTTTCACGAGGAGTTTTTTTATATATTGCGAACAAGTATAAATTGAATGATTATTATCTGAACAAACTAAGCACTGCGGCTTTTTAGCATCTTGACGTGCTAGAAAACTGTTCGACGCTTTTCCTGAGAGCACAGGCTTATTTTTTAAGATTGGTTTTTGATGCTGTTACCACCTGCGACATTACTCAAACCATTACAATGGCGCTCAAAAAATCAAACAAAATTATATATTCTGGGATTGATGTAGAACCGTGTTCCCTCTCAAAAGCTCGTGCAGTTTCAGGATCTAAGCGAGACAATAGCATATGAGTCAGAACAAAGTCGCAAGATATATCAACGTTCATGTTTTTTAAACTTTGCAAATTTATCGAGAATGTATCCAGTAATTTACGCAGTAAATATGGATTTTCAGATTTCAACGGAGCAAAATTTTCAATTGGTAACCAATATGCTCGAGCCTGAGCCCGTGGGTTTGTATAGCGCTTAACTAATGTATCATACGCTGACAGATAATTTTCAGTTGTTGCTTTTAAATGTTTTATAAGATCTAACGGAGTACCAGTTAAAGAGGAAATCAAATAATTGAATTTTTCAACAGGTTTCAAACTCGAATTGGAATGAACTAATGCGTCGAACATATCCTTAAAAGCAGGAAAATCACGAATATCGCCAGAAAATTTATGCAAGTCAATTCGAGGTAAATTTACATGCGGTAAATCAGAACTTGATCTATCTAGCGGTGAAACAGTTGAAGTCAAAGGTGACATTGCGTCAAATTCAAATAATTCGGCATAAATAGCTTTAATATCATAAAACATCTCTAAAAACTGACATTTAAGAGCGTCCTCTACATGCAAATCAGCATCTTTATCTGTTGATAAAAGCGAGAGAATTGCACCATGAAACTTTTGAAATTCTTCATTCAAAACTTCGAGAGATGGGTACCGTACCTTAAATCTAGTGTGCGATTTCACATCCTTTCTTGCAAGAATGGCTAAATCATTGATTTTTTATCTCATTAATACAACTCAATCTTAGAGCGATCTGCTTGCGCAATTTATCAGACATTTTCTAATATAAAATTTTGTATTACTTATAGGTATTCAAAATACGTGCCTCTGATCAAGTTAACCCCAAAAACCAGTTTCAGAACAAGAAAGTAAACAATGCAATGAAATGCGCAAACAATGAAATTGAAAACTACAGAGTTTAATGATAACGGCTGAACATGTGCATATGTTTGAGAACGATATCATGAAATATCAATATGGCTAATATATTAATGAAATTATTTCAGAAAACGTAATATGGAAATTTTGAAAATTTTGTGGCAATTTTGGATGAAATTCTGATATGAATGTATTTTTCGAATGGAAATTTAATTTAAAGATGATATGTGGTGTAACGATGCGAGAATGAGCACTTATAACAGACTCCGAGAACGAGAAAAAAAATCCAATTTTGAAAAAATTGAGAAATTTCGACCAAAATCGAAAGGAAAAAAAGGGCTTTAATATCCGGCTCGAAGGACCATGTTAAAAGCTCAGATTTTATTCAGCTTTAATTGTTGAATATTTAAATTTGCCGGAGAGATGTTAAATGGACTGATGTCCTTTTTCCTTCCAAAATTAGTCGTGAATAATGCGAGATATATGACCCTTCACAATGTAGCTATTAAAATTTCAATTATAGATGAAATAGAAAGAAATGACCAACGAATCACACTCACTTACCCTTGTGATTGATGGTGCTGCTTCTTGAAGGGCCCTTCTTCTGGTGGTTGATGTCACTGCGAGTTGTTCCTGTGCGACTTTGGCTATTTGGTAACAGCACAAAAGTATCCAAAAGCGTTTTTTGTAGAGATTTTTGTGAAATCAACGAAAACTTGAATCACATGCGAAAAAAGCGATATTTCAACGAGAGCGGTTCGATTCATACTGTCTTCTTACATGTGCGTTTTAACTCTTACGCACATGCGTATCTCAAAACATATAGTGAACGCAACTCGTTGGTATGATATATAAAAATGTGTCCAATAAAATATCGAAAAATGAAAAGGTCATATATATCAAACCCATTCGAATTGAAACAACAAAAAAAAATATTTGAATTCTTTCGAGTACGAAACATGA
>JACDNR010000487.1:0-65954 GCA_013421045.1 Propylea japonica | reverse complement strand
TAAATATCATGGATTGGTTTCGTTAGTCAACAAAATGAGTCCAAGAGTTCTGTAATTGAAGTATTTTTGATATTTATGTTGATATAATGAAGTAGCTTAATGAGAATGCCTTTCTGATCATCTATATCACTATATCAAATGAAATCAGAAAATTCATTCCTTTCGGATAATAACAAAAATTTCTCGGAGATTACCAGAAAATTTTATTTCTATTCATTATGATTTTATGATTTAATAGAACTTATGTCAAATATTGATTGGTAATGATTGGCCATATATTCTTTAGATCGGCTTTTATGATTGAAAAAACCAATGTCTTGGAAAGAAACAGAATATATTCGGAATGGCACCATGTCAAAAGTATAAGTTGAACACGAAATATTATTTTTTTTCGTCAGAAATAATATTTTGAATAAATACTCATCGAATTCAAAGCTCAAAAATTTTTTATTTAAAAACTGTCAGGTTGCTAGGCGATAACTTTTGAACCATGAGGTTGGTAGATCAGATATACAATGAGGAATACTATTATTGTTTCGGTCAATTATACAGGGTGATGTAAAACAAATAGTGCAGTTTTGATGGGCTTTTGTTTGGTACCTTTGTTTATTTTAAATTTTGATGTGTATTTTGAACTGTTTCGTTGTGTGCTCTATATCATTCTAATTGATTCCTTCAATAATTATTGTATGAAATAAATCATGTATTCATGTATCACATAATACTCAAATAAACTATACTATACTATTATGATGTAATCCAAAATCGATGAACTGATATAGGTGATTTCTGAAGTTTTCAACTGCGTTCTGGCACATATTGATCTGATACACATCTTCCAAATTAAAAGGACGATCTTAAAAACCTTCTCCTTGGGGTAGCTTTATAGGAAAAATCGCAAATGCTCAAATCCTTTGATTTGGCTTGCCACCCTAGGTCACCCCTCAGAGGGACGAGGGCGCGCAGGAAACATTTGCGATATTTTCCTATGGGGCTACCTCAAAGAGAAAGTTTTTTAACATCGTCTTCACAATTGGAAAAACTGATGGTCCGTTTTAGAGAGGAAATCGCCGCCATTCGATATTTGCCAGAACACATTGAAAACTTCAGAAATCGCCCACATAAGTGAATCGCTTCTGGGAGGACCTCATCTTAATGATGTGATCTTTAAAAATAGGTGTACCTAGTACTGACCAAACAGAATAAACCACTTTTCGTAGGTTGTGCCAATTGTTTCTAATAGCCAAACAAAACTGCACAGTTTGTTTTGCCTGACTTTGTATTGGCTTGCATGCCTGAAGTTTACAAAGAAAATATACCGATATACATCAAAAATCATTACACACAATATTAGAAAATTGGGCAGTGTTTTACGCAGAAAAATCAGAATAAATGCTTTACGTTAAAGCGGGAAGGAAGCTTTATCATCTAAACGATGATTTAAATGGCTGATGGAAGTTTGTATTCAATAACTTTCATTGTTTTTTCAAGTAAACATTTTTCAAAATTCCGATATATCGAAAAAAAACCCATTTGGATATTTCGATCCTGTTATAACCCCTTAAATTGATAACAGCTAACAGCACAAGACCTTTATGTACGGAATGCGAAATACCTTGTCAAACAGACCGATGATGTATTATCGGTTCAAGTTTATTCCTTACAAGCACATACATATTCCGTTTCACAACGAAATCAAGTCACGTATTATATTCTTATTAGATAATGACATGTTGCGAAATTAATTCTGAATGGAAATTGTTATATTTCGTTTCTTCAACAACGTTTTACATTCGATGGTTTGTTATGGGAGATGACCTTTTTATTTTATTCGAATTTTGCATGTCGTCTGTTATCTGGGAGCAGCGATCAGAAAGCTTCTGCGTCCTACTGAGATTGGTAAGAATAGTAAAATGCTGATAGCACATTGAACTATATTTACTTTCCATTCTTTGAATTTGTGAAATAGTACAATTAAAAATTAACAATAGGAATACTGGTGTCACAAGCTGGCATTCAAAATACGATTATAGGACTGTGGTGTACAGGGTGAATGAATTGACTATTTCAACTGAACATCCTACTCATTATATAGTTATGTGCAGATGCGTAGTTGTATTAAATCTAACGAAATAACGTTGAAATAAATTTCAAAATTAATCAGATATAATGTACTCTTCAATTATATCACAGATTTTTGAATTGTTTCTTTTCCGTACTACGATTGTTTTTAGTGCCTTTCCTGGAGGAGCGAGTCATAGTGTTAAATGTCAGTGAATTTTGACTTTTCAACCGAGGGTGGTCTTGAGACACTCAGTTGGACTCATGAAGAAACTGTTGTCAAAAAATATTACCTATTTCAACTGAAAGAACTGAAACTTTAAATTTTCAGGTATATAGATGAGAAGTTGGAAAACTAGTTAAGACCTTTCAATCAACCAAACAATTTTCGAATATCTACATTCAGCTGTCCAATAACGATACAAAGACTTATCCAGAATTTCGTGGGGATTGTTCAAAAGAAAATTTCAAGACTTGAAAATTTCAGATGACATTATATGATCGGAAATACCTCGATTACTTCGAACGGACCAAATAATATATTTGAGTATTGAGAATTGAAATTTATATAAAATATTTTGTTGTTCAAAGACTCATTCAGAATTTGGAGAATATCTCAAAAGAAGTTGTTCAAAACAAAACTACGATTCTTCTTGACGAACATCGCTCAAATTTGGGGTGTTATGGACCACCGATAAAATCAAGTCCATAAAAGGCCACAAAAATTCTTCGGTTTTTTCGGTGCTACATTGATCGATGTATCTCTGACGGAATCTCCCAGGGATGGATCATTCCATTAAGTTCTTCGGAACTTTGAAACAGCAATATCCAAAAGATATCTGGATCTTGGTAAAAAACAATTACACCTCCTCACTGGCTTCTCACAAAACACAGCCGTCTCAGAAAAACACTTGTGAGGATTGGATTATCGGACACTTACGAGTGTAGGTTCTGTGGGAGGGGGAAGAACCCCCTTTCACCTAGCCACGGAATGCTTTGCCATTGCGAGCTAATGAAACAATGCCTTGGGCAAGAAACTTGTAGGAGTGAGGAACTAGCCTTGTTGAAGCCTTCACAAATATTGAATTTCATCAGATCTCTGAAACTGGAGGGCGAGCTTTAAAGGGTGTGGTCAGAACAGCTCTGTAAGGGGGCACAATAAACCTTGAGGTCGCATTGAATATAACCCCTTTTGAACTATAAACTATAAGTACATCTGATCGAAGAGTGTTCTAATGATTATAGAATTCGCATCCAATGCTTGAAATCAATTAACAATTCACGAATAGACATTTGTATCGTTCACATAATTAGTTGTGTTTTTTATTCACATTTTGAATTGTTGATATTTGTGTTCAAATATGTTAAATCTCACTTCACTAGTTTCAAGCCTTTTCAGTGTTGTCTTTATCTATTTAAGCTGAATATGTTTTTTCTGCTTCGATTAATCAATTTTACATTGTTAATTTATTTTTTTTCCCGAATAATTTTTTTTGAAGGATGACTTCATTTCAAATAGATTCCTGATTCAATTTTTTCCATTCACCTATTCCTAATCTGCAAAATCTCCCGAACATATGAGCTATAAAAATAGGTTTGAATATACCAGAAATATCAATTAAAGTCCTAAGAAATACAACAAACTAATCTTGGAGATAATTTTGATAGAGTATTTGAAAATCAAAAGAGTCGCATTCATTTTATGAGACAATACAATAACACAAATGATTGAAAAGTTCAGACTTACTGTTTACCTCGACAATTCCACAGCTGACCTATTATACCTCACTTACGTGAAATGCCACAAAAATAAAGATCTCGAAATGGTGTTTATCCTAATATCTTATTCATCAATAAAAAACTTTATGACTAGTAACCTGCTTATTAATTCTTTAATAGCACACCACTATCAAGAATCAATCATACTTCTTATATTTTCGTTTACTTTCAACATAATTCATATTTATATAATAACGGGTTCAGTGCAAAATAATAACTAATGGAATATAATAATATCGTTAATTCCAGGATTTAGCAACAGAGGTAATATATCTAACTCGAAGGCTTGTTTGAGATCTATAATCTAAAAGCAGTGATTGGTAATTACAAATAATGCGAATAGCAGATATTGAGGGGAGTTTATTATATTATCATAAAGATCCTTGAAATCTGTCAAGGCTAGAATTCAAGGTATTTCAATAATGGACTTTAATTAATTATTGTTGACGGTTAGTTGAGTCTTATCTCGCACGGCACGATTTATCAATTCTTTGACATGGTTAGAATAGTTTCTCTGCTACCATAGAAAAAACTATTTAAATGTCAAACTGGACTACTTATAGCATTGCATCTGGATATATAGTGCTCATTTACACCTCTTTAAGGTTAGATGAAAAAATAGACAGATGAACTTGAGCAAATTTCAATGAATTTATTCACTCTATTTTTCCGAAGGTCTTCTGTTCTGAACTTTGACCTCGTATAATTATTGAATAACTCGAAAAATAAAGGCCTTCATTATTGATTCTATTATAATTATTATTTTATACTCATTCGTACCTCATGTTATTTATTTTCGTACAAGGTGATCCTAAAACAGGGGCTCAAAACTTGAAAGCATTAAGAAAAAAAAATTAAATAAGCAGCATCGATAGTGTTTCTCCACGGTTGCCAAAAAATATTGTAAGCAACAAGTTTGAAAATATATTTATTTGACCCGCGGAGTTTCATGACCTGCCTATGGCAAGACCTAGAATTTTGTCTACTCGTCAACAAACTACCACGACACAACGGCTGACAGTTCATATGAAATTAGTTGTCAAAAGTTTGCATGTTTTTCATCGCAATTCTCAAAAACTTTTAAAAGCAGCAGCGATAGTTCTTCTGCACTCCTGAAGAAACACTATTATATATTGTACGCAACACGACCGTAAGCAGTCTTTTTGAACTCTTTGACTGGAATTTTGTCTACACGTCCGAAGAAATAGTATTTTCTGGACTTGTTACGTAAATTACTATTTTGTACAACTGTCAAAAAAACACTTTTCTTCGTCACTATGGATGGGTAAATGATTACTTCTTTTCACCGTTGAAAAAGGATTTTACTTTTTTCACTGGTAAAAAAGGTAAGTTTCTATGGTAACGACACAGAAAGATCACTGGATCTGGATGCATAGAAATATTGTATTTGAAGCATTATCTCTAATAATTATATTTCAGACGAAGTAAATTCAATCACAGTTGTACAAAAAATGTTTGCAGTACTTCGTGCGAATAAAATTCGTGTTTTCATGGCACATTTTGAGTGAATTTAAAAATTAACACTCTCATGTGCCATGAAAAAAAACACTCAGTTTACACACTTAATACAAAATCACTATTTCCGCAATAGTTTAAAAATTTGACAGATATGAATTAATTTTGGAAAATCTTGATCAATTATTAGCAAATAAATGGTGCTTTGAAATTTGCAATAAAATGACCGGGGTAACAATGAAAACGTATTAAAGTTGAATTGTGAGAACTGCTCTATAAATTTGATTACTGGTGTTCTCTGTAGTAAAATTATAAGAGATAATGAATATCCTTTCCTGAGTCTTCTCCACTGGCGGTTGAGGTAGTGAATACTGCTTCATAAAAATAATTTTCGAAGAAATCAAGAGTTAAGTACGAAAATCCTTGTACGTTTTATGTAGAACACGAACAGCTCTGAAAGGTGATATCATTTCCTTAGTGGAGTGATATCTTCACAGTAAGAAAATATTTTTCTTCTAGAAATTGTGTCAGGTATTTCGAAATTTCTATGATTCTGGGAAAAATGTTAAATCTGAGCAACTTCATTAACTTCACTCCACCAAAAGTGAAACTCCGTTTGAGCTGAATCATGAAAGATATCTTCAAGGTTTCCTTTCATGTGTGTAAATCCTATTAAGTGAAAAATCCAAAGAAAAACAAGCCATACCGCCGTCGTAAGATAACCATCGATCTTAGTGAACAATGAAATGCCTCAACCTTTTCGAAAAACATAATCAAACAATTTCAACAACCTTGATAAATCGATTAATTAGATCGGTATAGAGGCAATCGATAGTTCAAGGTGAGGGTATTGAAATTACAAATGGGTACAGGAAATATCTTGCGATAGTACCCAATTTCTTTTCTTTTATATCGAATGGCTGCCCCATGATTCATTCAGTCTCATTGGCGGCTCGATGTATGCTGACCGTTGGGTAATGGAGCCCGCAGAAACAGTTTCAAGTGTTCGACAAAAAACACCCTCTGGCTCGTGGTTTAATGTTTCTGTTATGTCTTTTGTTTTAACGAGATATCGTTCGATGGATCTGACGATAAACAGAATGAGATATAAATCAAGGTCGAGGAGATTGTGCCGGTGTCGGGTGTGAAGTTACTTGTCTATTTGAATGGAAATTTGTCGTTTTTAACGAGAATAAGCTGGAACGATTGATGATAAATTCATTCGAATTATCACATAATGAGTGCTATACAGAGAGGAAAGCAGGCAAATATTCATATATTTCAGAAAAGAAATGCAGCCTGTAGGGTAAACCCTGATAGATGCCCCACTTTTTGAAATTGCCTTATATTTTGAAAATATGGATTTTATATGAGTAATTTCTATGAATGTTGTAGCTCCATTATTTGACTCGACATACTGAGACTTTTCTCTGTCATAGCAATCCTCAATTCCACAAAAATTTGATTTTTGGTAACCCTTTCTTTGGGGATTATGCCTACAAGTATGGATAGTTGCCCCACCATGAAAATACTGGGAGGGATAGACTATCTTCATACTGTGTGGACCAAAAAACCAACTAAATACAATGAGATTTTCTATGCCTAAAACAGCAACTTCATCTAAGCAACATGGATCGAATTAACAACAATTGTTCATTTTTAATGTAATTCCAAGAGCATATGTCAAACGAAAAGTTGCATTCTTCATATCACATAAAGCATTTTTTCACAATTTCATAATAAAATGCTAAGTCTCAACAAAAACAATCAAGAATCAAGTTTAAAATCAAAATAAGACAATGAATCGAAAATAAGCTAAGAGGGGCAACTATCCTTTTCGATAGGGGTAGATGCCCATGAATTTTTTTGATAAATTAAGGAGAAAACAGCAACTATTTATACTCAGATGTATACTCAATGAAACACTGTATTTTCGTAATAAAAAGTGAACTGAATTCATTACCATTTCGAAAATTACAGCGGCAAATACTTACCTCTAAAACTTTTGCGTATTTTTGAAGTTCGCTGCGGAGATGATCGCACACACTAGCGAAAAACGAACTTACTTTACAACAACCCTTACAAAACTAATACCCAGCAACCTGTAGCACCTACTTATAAAATTAATTTTTTGATACGTGTTTCGGAAGTTAGGTATTTTGAAAATGGGGCATTGATCCGGGTTGTCCCCAAAGGGTTTTTTCATCATGTTCTTTTTGATTACCTAAACGAGTGCTATATCGTTTTGCCCTAATGTTTGTGATTTTCGAATTTCGAATCGAAAATGTTCGTGCGACCGTCCATCTGCAAACACGATAACTTACGAGGGGATTGTTCTAGAGACTTGAAAATTTCAGTTTAGGTTCGGTTCCTAAATACAACAGTTATGTCCATTAAACAGCAAAATCGTACGAGGTGTTCCATTGAATATGTCCATCAAAAATTTTGTTTCACAATATCTCAGAAATATCAATTTGTAGCCGTTTGTTAACAAAATCGAAATATTGAAATGAAATATTTTTTCTGTGACGAGGAAAAAAATGTGACATTTTATATCTCTTGACAGGTCACAAATAGTATATTATTATAAGGATTAAAAGTGCATATTTTTTTACGAGCAATATTTGCAGTTGCGAGGCGCAGCCGAGCGAATGCAGAATTGCGAGTTAAAATAGGCACTTTTAATCCGAATAATATATACTATTTTTTCTCCAACCAAGTCAAAATTACAATAAAATTGGTTTTAGTGAAAAATCGTTCATAATTTGGTTATGAATTTGAACACAGAATCATGACAGTGATTGTCAAGTAGACTTCAAATGCATTTACTTTTAATCCAAGGATTAAAAGTAGCGTTTTTAATCCTAGGATTAAAAGTGTTGCTAAGCAACGAGCCAATTTTTGTACGGTAAGAGAATTTATGACTTTTGCACCTGAAAAATAGTACAGAAAAGTCAACATTTTTTGATGGTTGAAGAAAAATATAACTTTTTACGAAATTACTTCTTTCCCAGTCAAAAAATTAAGTGTCTATGTATGTCTATGTGAAAAAAGTAATTTCGTGAGAAGTTATATTTCTTTTCACTATTAAAAGGTCGTTTTCCTGTCGCAGAAAAATAGTGTATTATACACGGGAAAAATTTCAGATTTCAACTCTCGGTTTTTTGTCTCATAACCTTGAGCTAAAATCTAATACTTTTTTCCTTGTATAATAAATAAATATATTACCCCACCAAAATATCGAATTCGATTGAAATTTATTTTGAAGTTTTGAGGGAACTTCTACTGAATGTTTATGCAGAATTTCAACAGGATAGCATAATCTGAATCATAAAATTTAATTTTTTGCAAATACATAATTCATTTTTTCGAATAATCAAAATTTGAGCTGAAATTCTGTAGTAAAATGTTCAATACCAATTCAAAGCAGTACCAGAAAATTTATGGAAGTTGCGTTGATGCAGGCATAGAAAAGTCTATCGAAATATCGAAAAATATGTTCCCATAAAAAAGCCTTTGAAATGCAATCGAGTTTGAGGATATAAATTCGAGAAGTGAATGATCATGCGAATTCTCACACGGACTGTGAAATCAAAACCATGAAATCTTAATATTTCTATGGTTATCAATTTCTTACACATTTCATTTCTCGAATCATTTTCAGAATATAATTTCGATCGTGCTGAGATTTTGCATTCATATATTTTCTATCACTCTCGAATCCTACGAAATTTTGAATGAACCAACGCTCAAAAGCACCTGCTCAGGGCTTTTCTCAAAATTTTTGGAATAAAAATATCTAAGACAAAATGGTTTTTCTATAAGAAGTAGCTCATACTGTTGACAAAAAATGATGTTGAACATTGATACATACAAAATTCTAAAATTTGAAAACGCCCATATATATCTTCCACGAGTACCTACCTAATTCTTATGTGAAATCTATAATATTACATTTTTATCATTGTAAATTCGAATATGTCTCAAAGCGTTTTAATTCATGCGAATTTTATAATAATCAATTTGTTTATGATTTCTACGCCGAAGCTCATGCATAACCTCACGTTTCCATTCCATAAAATATGATGGTATCACCTAAATGAATAATAGTAGTGGTTCCTCCAATGCTATACCTATGTTTTGTTGATTTCGGACAACAAAAATTACTTAATTCCATACCTCACCGTTCTTTCAAAACAATCGATGAAGTCACACACATATCAATTTGATGAAAAAAAATGTTTTTGTTTCGACATCCGGCGATTGTTATCTGTCGAAATATTTCAGAGCTGTTATTTGGTTTAGTGGTCCTGTATTAGAATGAAGCCAAGAGCTTACTTAATTATAGGGGTATTCGATATAGATCTGACAGAAATTGTTTGGGCACGTGCGGTGCACGAGGTTATTTGCGAAAATTAAGGTTATTGTTTGATCTTTAAGAGATGGATCGACCGATGTGGGTGAAGAAAGTTTCGATTTCATGTCAGTTGAGATGGTATCAATCAGTGTTCCCAATTCTGCTGTCGGATCGAAAAGTGTTGGCCAACATTTATTATATGGGGACATAATTTGCATTTAACATTTGAAAAATTGAATTATAGGAACCGATAACCACGAAAAATTAATACTTATGTGTTCTATTGTTCTCGTGCTTTCGCAAACCACTCGCTGGTCGATAAGAAAGGTTTGAATTCAGAATATGATTTTTTTATACAGGGTGTTTCATTGATAAAAAAAACATACGGTAACTTGAGCTAAGGCTAACCCAGGCGAGTCTAAAAAACCTATATGTGAAACGTGTAATCAACTCCGTGACCGAGATAGAGGGTGGTTCATGTATTCACCAAAATTTTCAGTTTCTCATAACTTTTGAATAAATTCAGTTAATATTTGAAACTCATGATTCCCTTCCACAGGTTGATCGATTCATTATTTAAATGCTGATATTCAACACCCTGTATATTAAAATTTTGGAATTTGATTGAGATATCTGAAAAAGCAGAACATTTTCAATGGGTTTTTAGTAGATTTTATTGTCCCGCACGTCATTTAGCTCAAAGAAAGCTTCAGGGAAAGATTGATATGTACAGATTTGGTGATACCAGAACTACAACTTTTTAAGCCTAACAGTGCCCAGAATTTTCAGTTTGGGCCGTAAGAATTTAGAGGGGGGCCAGCACAACCGTGGCCCCCCAGAGCACCTCCACTGACGTATGAGTGATATATGACATGTTATATATTTTTAAAACGAAAAAAAAAACGATTATTATTTTTACGGAAAATGAATTATTGTTTCCATAAGAAAAAACAAAATTTCATGTAATACATCTGGAAGGAAATCCCTCAGCAGAAATTAGATTAGGTCACTGGATTCCTATCAAAAAGTGTCTGAATAGTTTATTTGTTTCAAGTTTATAACACGAACAGAAACGGACATAATGACTAAAGTTGAAATTACTCAAATGTCAATTTGGCTTATAACTCGAAAACAAAAGAAGATAGGGCTTGCGCATGATGCTAGTCTAGATAGTTGGAAAGTGGAAAGTTTATTGGCATACATTTCGAAGAACAGTCGACGAGAGCAGGAACAGTTTTTTATAGTTTAGTGTTCATAATATTTTTAGTGATTTATTATTATGGAGAAAATTCAAGAAGAATGGGAATTGGCCGATTTGATTCCAATATTCAAGGGTGAGTACCTATATTTACAGATATTCTGGGAAATTGTTTTATGCACTTCGTTGGTGTGAATGAAAAAATTAACAGATTGATTGTTGGCCAGGTATCATTAGATTTTATACTGAAATTCACGCTTTGGGTTTTCAGAGCATGGAATTTGGAAGATTTGAAGGAGGCAATTCGTGAAGAGGTGGCACTAATCACCGAGGAGACACTACAGTTAGTATGGCAGAGCTTCCTCAACAGAATTGAAAACTGCATCAGAGAAGACGGCCGTCACCTTCCTGACATTATTTTTGCAAGTTAAATTAAATGGCATATCCTAATAAACATGTCAGAAAAGTAAATAAATTTTTTGTTTTAAAAAATTAACACCGTTTTGTTGTTTTCAAAATGTGAATACTTCCCGTGGTCACCCTGTACAATTCGAAACTCGGTGGTTTACAATTCTTCGGGTATATTGATAGCTAGAGGTAACATTACCTCCGAGATTTAGGGTACTTCATTATGTACGATCATTGTAGAGTTGTACCAAGAACCTTATATTCCTTACAATTCGTACAATTCTACAGAAATCGTACACAATGAAGTACCCTAAATCTCGGACGTAATGTTACCTCTAGCGATTAATATACCCAAAGAATTGTAAACCACCGAGTTTTATTTATTCTTATTTGGAAACTAAGAAAGTTTTGCCAGAAGATTGTTCTATGTTGGATCCAAGAAGTCTTATTCTTATTCGAAGTTTTGGGTAGGTTTACTCGAAGAATGTTCTATACTCATTCCAAGAAGCCTTATTCTTAATCGGAAACTAAGAAAGTTTTGCCAGAAGATTGTTCTATGTTCGATCCAAGTGGGCTTATTCTTGGTTAAAGTAATCCTTCATCTTGATATAAAAGTTATTATACTATTCTCAAGTTTACTTTTCCTCATATGAAGTGTAGTGAACATTTACGTTTAAGAATAACGTGCATCTTGCATGAGTCAAGTTATGTTTGCGGATATGAGTCTAATATTGCTCCAGTCAAGACTACTAGTCTTGGATATAGTATATATTTTTTTCAGTGAATGAGGTTGAAGGCATAATAATTAGTTTCTCGAAAAAAATTATGGCGATTTTTCTCTTTTTCAAACGGTTAAAAAGTTGTGGTTCAAGGATCATCAAATCTGTTGACCCTATACAGGGTATTTCCAAATAAGGTGCCTAGAATTCGAGATCTTCATCTTTAGATAATTTCATCACAGTTCCTATGAACTATGGGTCTCTGCCGCATTGTTTCTGAGATACAAGGTGTTGAAATTCAGGGAACGAATTGGTTTTTCGGAAACATTTTTGTAACCTCATAAATTTTTTTTTACCTTTTGGTAGTATACGAATACATGAACCACCCTGTACCTCGGTTACCAAGTTGATTACTGCCATTTCACAATAATGTTAATGGTAATGTTAATGTTACTACTATGTTAACGCATGAATATAATGCGCTTAACATATACATTGATGTGACCAGTATCGTAGTATCTCTATTATTTAAGTTTTAACATCACAGCTTAACATTAACATAATGCTTTTGGCCTGTTATTTCTTAAAATGCTCTGTGATAATATAATATAACGTTGATTGTTGATATGTTATTGACATGTCTATATAATAGATTTTTGTTGCAATCAATATGAAACTCAGAAGCCGGGTCATTTTTATTCATATAAGATGAAGGAAAGATCAATTGAGCAAAATACAACTCTATGCGACCCTAGCGGCGTTACGTAGAACTATCCCGAAACGAGTATTCCAAAACGCGGGACGGGATATGACACTCGATTGTTTGTGCCTAAGAAATGAGAATGCCTGAAGAAATGAGATTTGTATTGTGTGTTCATTATAAATTTGTCTAGTTAGTTGGTTTTTTAATCTGATTTAAAGATGACTAAAGAAAATACAGTGAAGAACACTAATTGTTGCTGTGTTTATGGATGAAGCTCTAAAGAGTTCTTTCACAGGTCACTATTTTATAGGATTGTGGTTATGAAAAAATAATATTTTATCAGTTGATCACCAGTTTGCACTAGAGGAAGCATTTTAGACGTTTAGTGCAGTCAAAATCAAGAAAACAAAGAGATTAGCCAGTTTCAGGATTCATATTTGGACTTAAATATAGAACATTATAGGATGTATTTCCAATTCACTCGTTAAAGAAAACAGATGAAGATTACTCGTTAATTGACAAAATTGTTGTGATAACTTAAGTTTTATGAATATATGCCCTGAAATCATATCACTTGGCTAAAACTTATCTGGATGTTCTTTCAAGTTGCAGTATATCTTTTGTTTTTTATATGAGACAAGTAGAAGGTAACTGCTATATTCACTATTTTATAAAAAATAGCATACACATACTTACTTTAACTCTGTATTGTAAAATTAATTATCATTTCTTATTAGATAATTAAGTTTTTGTTTATACCAGGGAATAAAATTTGTTGTTTGTATTGAATGATAAATGCTTCACTTACGACAAAATATTAATGAATTTTCTGATTTGTATTCAATAAAAATAGTTTTTGATGTTGTGAATAATTGAAATTAAGTTGTTTATTTTCATAAAGTCTTTCATTTCTGTAATAAAATCATCATGGAATTCAACGGCTTTCATTTCAATAACAAATATTGTCATTTTTTTTTCTATATATTGAAGAATAAATATTATAAATATAATTTGATTCACTGCAGCAGGATTCCTTGTTTCTACTAAATAACTAATCATATCAGGATAATTTTATTTTTGAAATGAGCCAAGTTAGATGGTTAAATATCTTCCTTCTGCAGAGTGCAGTTGACAAGGGTGAATGCCCAAAACTGATATTTTTCTACTTATCGTCCTCGATGTATATGATATGAACTCAATAAATCATTTCATAGGTCCATTTTCACGATTGTTCAGTCAAAAGACTAAATAAATCAACTGAAACACTTGAGAAACGCCAGAATCTCTCTTGTTTTGCTTTGACGTGCACGAAACAATACTCGTTTCGGGAACAGCTGATTCGGCGATTGCAGCGCCGCGTCGGTAATTATTCATCCCAATAGCCTTCGGGAGATTCAAAGTAGATTTATCGTTTTCCAATATGAACAAGCGCGCAAAAGCTTTGACTTCACGTCAGAGCAAAAAAACAGAGAGTCTAAAGATGTCATTACTTGTCACAAAGAAGGGATCAATTATAAGGAATGTCATCATTTTATCAATTTTAGATGAAGTGCATGCTTAATAGAACTATTTAAATTTATCCTAACCATTATAAATTTTGAACCCAATGTCAACATTTATAGTTCTTCAACATTTCTCTGCAATCTCAATTCCAGATGCCAATTGTGCATCCTGGCTGATTTCCTGAACGGTATTTTTCAGCGAAGACGCCTGAAATTCAAGCTATGTTTCGCGTATGTGTTATGTAAATGTGCAACCATAAATTCACGCCCTATTCCTTCTGCTTGACTGGAAGAAGACTGCATAAATTTCCACCGATTATGCAATAGGTTCTTGAATGAGCATGATGAATCATTTGATTCACACGGTACGTTGCCATTTGAACTGCCCAGTTATGCGGAGATGCCTTCTAATAATGATATTCATGGCGTTTGTTAATGTCCGTACGGAGTCTGAAAAATGCACACCTCTGCGAATTAGTTCTGATTATTCTCATTGTTGGTGAGATAATAGGTAGTTGGTTGGCTTAGATGCACAAGAGGAACGTTTTAGCTTAGTGGTCGATGATATTGTGTCCATGCCCACATGAGTAGGTGTTTACTTTACACTGTTATTCTCCTCCCTTTAACGAGTATCCTCTTTCGTATAATGTTCGAATCTTCACATTTTGAAGGTTTGGATTAAATACTTGCTTAGTGCCTTTCGGGTGTAAATTCTTCATATTACCAGGGTCTCTATAAATGATTATAACATAATAGTTGGCGTTGGACTATCATAATATTTATATTCTGATGTAAACTTTAATTAATAACAATCGTATTTTCAGTGTCTTCTATTATTGCAGTCTTCATCATTCTGTCTCCTCTCACTCATTGACTTTCTTATTCCACTAATCCATGTCGTTTTTGGTCTTCCTCATTTCCTGTTTTCCGGTGGTATCCATCTCATCACTTCTTTTGTCTATAATCTATTCTCTGCAATTTTTCGCACATGTCCATACCATACAAGCTACTCTTCTTATAGCATCCATTTCTGTCGCCTCTATCCTCCTTCTCAATTGTTCTTTCAGATTGGTAAAACCCGGGTAATAAATTTCTTCCAGTAAATTCTGATTTATCATTTGAAAATTATTTTGTTTTTAAGAATCTCATGTTGTTTCAGGAGAATCAATTTTTTATAGTTATTTTCCTTTTGTATTAGTGATAGATTTTCTATTGTGGCCTTGTGTTTACATTCAATTAAATGACTTCTTTGAATCTCATCTTGGCGCGGATCCAGAGGGGGTCATGGGTTTCATGACCCCCCCTCTAGACTGGACGAACCCTCAAATCTTGTGTTTGATGAAAAATTGTTTCGATTGAAAAAATAGAATTGAATTTGAGTCTTCGTCAATATTCTGTTTTCGTTTATACTAGTTGCTCATCATATTTAAGTGAATATTAGAGGCTAATTAGTTCCAGTAAAAAAAACTGCTTCAATTCACTAAATATTAGTATAGTAGAATAAGTATTGACTTATTTAGGTGTTTGAAGAACTATTCCTAAAAAAATCCATTGGCGGGTATGTAATCCACTTGACCGTGACCCACCCCTTTCTCGAGAGCTAGATCCGACACTGGGCCGCACGAGTTGTCATGCCTATATAAAAGGCTGGACATTCTTTACATGTTATCATTATAAGAAAACATGATTATATAATTGTCAATAAGCGACATCCAACCTTAGACAACATCTTAATGAATAACAAATATAAACTTAACAACGAATGTATTAGTGGTAAATATACAAGATAACATGTGAAGAATTTCCAGTCTTTTAAATAGGCATGACAATCGTCTGGAACAATATGAGATCCTTAAAAACAAAAACGATGTCCTTATTAAATTATTGAAACATGCATTTTGGTCTAAACTATGGGACGCTGTTTCCCTGGGAACAAGCACGTGAATGTCAAATTTCAGTGGAAGCGGTGTTCAAAAAAATACTTTCATTATGTGCATAACGAAATTACCGATGTCATCACTTACCTACTCCTACAAGCTTATCTTGAATGAGAGTTTTTCACGAGAATTCAATGAATGAAACTTCTTTGTCTGAAGAATATAATTCATTCATGTAACTCACGATAATATAGATAAATTCATAGATTCGAAACGGTGCAACGCAAGCACAATCGATTATAATACAGTTAATTTACGAAACATCCAACAATTTTCAAAACAGTTATCGATTGTTCAACCTTCGAGTAGACAAATTGAGAAATAAGCGCAGCTTTCTACTCTCCTTTTATGAATTGACATATGTCATAACAATTCAACATCCATTGTTTATCCATACACTTCTCCGAATAAGAATAATAAATTAATAAGTTTTTCAACATCTTGATTGTACAGTGCGTACGAAGAATCACCCACACTATCTGCTTAGATTATAATTTATTTTAAAACAATAGAACACGATTTTAATGCAGCCATCGACTAACTTACAACCGAGAACATGACAAGCCATGTGTACAATTAGCATACAAAGTTCAGCCAACATCAATATATTTAATGTTCCCAGAATTAAAACTCTATGATCTTGTATTTCAGGCTTGAATGACCATTATAGTCACGTCGTTTGTTCTGTGCTTGTCGCCTGTCAATATTTTTGTGAGAATCTGACCTGGTTCCATCGACTCGTGGAAAAGACACGAACATTTTTCTCGCGTTAAGTTTTATGAGAATGGGCAGCAGACAATTCCAATATGGCATCTTACATGTAGGACTCGGTATAATTGATGAGTCCGTATGAGAATGAGTGCTGTTTCCAAGAACATTGATAAATCTTTGTCGATTCGCTCAGGCTAAGTAATAGAAAATGATCATTGAGTGGACTAGTTGTCCATGTTCGCAGTTACGAGGGCTGTTTGAGAATTGTATATTGCCATCGTGGTGTTGTCAGTGGGAATCTGAAGAATTCTTGAGCAAAACCGATGTAGATTTCATTTTAAAAGATTTTAGTGTAGCTTCGAATTTAAATTTTTTGTGCCTTGTTGGTCTCAAGGAATTAGGGTGCTATGGTTTTGCCAAAACGCCTTTGAGATTCGTATTTTGTGCCGGAAGCGATGAGTCATTTGAGATCAAAATCAATTCGGTTCAACCTGTTGTCAGGCAGTACTCACTATAACCCTCAACGGAAGGATCCAGAAACTTGAAATTTTAGGTTTGGTGATTGAAGGGAAAAATTGAATTCGAAAATGAATGGGACTTGAATTATTATTTCCAAATATCAAAAGGGCGCAAAAACTTTTGACTAGTCAGGGTTTTCATCAATTCGTCTACTTCTCGTCTTTATAATTTCATTTATCAGGTAGTTACCGCAATTTCTCCTCAATTCATTGAATTACGAATACAAAAACATTACCACTCAATTTTGTTGGTATATGAACCCA
Source organism: Propylea japonica (assembly GCA_013421045.1). Classification (NCBI taxonomy): domain Eukaryota; kingdom Metazoa; phylum Arthropoda; class Insecta; order Coleoptera; family Coccinellidae; genus Propylea; species Propylea japonica. The sequence continues at coordinate 48,321 of JACDNR010000487.1, read as the reverse complement.
GTGGCGACTCAAATCTCAACGTTGTACTCTGTCTGGGATGTTAAAAAATGAAGTGATAATTTCCATATGAAAAGTTCTCAAGGATGGTAACCCTAATTTTTTGATCTCAGATTTTTCACCAGTAAGCCTATCCGAATCGTTTAAGACTTACAGACACTTTGGCAAAACTATAGCACGCTGCGATAATGAAGGAATAGAATCATAAACCTCAAATCATTGAGAAACATTCAGAGATATGGATGAAAGGACAAGTTGAATATTTTGAAAGTTATAGGTTTCATTTATTTATTTAGGAATTCAACAAATACTTGGGTATCAACTTTAATACAGAAAGAACAGATGATGCTGAAATTGAATCAATAAATGAGGCGAAAAAAAATGAATTCCCTAAATGTTATTCTATAGAGCACAGAGATAAAAAAACAGAAAAATAAGAATACATGATACATTGATCAAAAGAACAATTGGGGTGGAGGAAAGACGCTTCAGAAATGGATAATAATAAGAAGAGCATCAAGAACTTCAAGATAGATAGGGTACCTAATTTGATGATAGGGGATAATATGGAAAGAAATATATATATAGATAGTTCTGCAGAATAACAGGTGGCAGTGTTCCAAAAAAAAATATCACCCTGTAGATCTTCTATCGAAATTACCATGTCACGTGGTGAGAACTCTCAAGTGTAATATCTGTGTCAAAGTTCAGTTGAATATCTTTTGGAGTGTAGATACTATGAGGAAAAAACTTGAAAAAAATTCAAACTTCAACACTGTATCTCGAAAACGAAACGTTTGCGACCCCATGTTTATGAGAAGGGGAATTTCCCCCTTTAGTTTGTAATGTTCAATTTAGGAACACCCTGTATAGAGAGGAAGCAGCTGGTATAGTATGGACATGTTCAAAGAATGGCGGAGATTAGATTACCAAAGAAAGTGATGAGACGGATACCAACGGAAAACAAGAAAAGAGAAAGACTAAAAATGACATGGATTAGTGAAATAAGAAAGTCAATGAATGAGCGGGTATTGAATGATGAAGACTGCAACAATAGAAGACACTGGCAATTGGGAATCGGACAACGTCCTAGGATGTTTTAAACCGAATAAATATATACCTATATGAATTCAACTTTCCTATTTAATACTTAAAACTACCTTGAAAAGTTTTGAAATTGTTCCTTCGGGAGTTGACGTGTTTACGCCCGATCGGACAAAATCCTTTTTAACTTCGGATTTTTCATCAATGAGTCCAAGCGAGTCGTTTGAGACCATTACCAAAATCCGAAAATTTCAGATATTCGGTAACGCTGTTCCCTCAGAAACAAGCCTGAAAATTCACATTTAAATTTCCAAAAATCTACGCTCAAAATGTCACGAGCGTATCGTTCGTCGAGTGAGTGATCCCGAGAATAGACACCCAGGGCCCTTTTGCACAAAAATACTGTGCAACTTTTCACTTAGCACTTTGCATTCTGACGAATTTTCAAAAAGAAAATAAATTATGTTGCACAACATTTCTCCCAAGATTCAATTTCTGCTAAGTGTTTTTCATTTTGCACTTGCATTTCCACATTGCACTTTTCAATTATGAATGCGTTTCGTGCAACATTATGCATTTGAAAAGTGAATAGTTGCAAAGTATTTGGTGCAATAGACCCCTGGTCTTTTCGAAGGAGTACGTAATTCGACGATATACTTTCCGCATTGATATGGATGGTGGCTGTATGGGCCTTTTTTGTGAAGTAGTTGAAGACAGAAATAAGTGGAATGTCTTTTGTAATTTATCGTATTTGGTTTCGCTATCACCTAGATAGTATCCGAAAATCGCTAATATCTCTAAAACGTCTCATTTTCTGGTATGTTTATGTCTATATCCCAAAATTTTGAAACCTTGTGTCTTATCAGGTATAGGCAGGTACGAGGTATCCATGAATGATTGTAACAGCGGAGTTGGATTTGAATTATTTTCGTTTTGCTACTTCTTCTGCAAACTCAACACATTTATCAAATCTCTCACTATATTTATTTTCTATATTTCTTCGATATTGATAATTCTAGCCACATAATTCGCTACTCTAACCTACGTAACAGAGTAATATAAATAAATAATCCAAAGCCAACTAAGCTGTAACAATCATTTATATAGAGACCCTCTATATTGATTTTCCATAGAAGGCTACAAATTTTGGTGGAATACGAATTGAATGAAAATGTTTCTCTCTATTTTTTCAGTGTAACGAATCTCACTGAGCTATGTTACCAGTCTTAGTTTCAGTATTATGACACTAAATATAAAATTTGGACTCAATAGGACCTAAATTTAAATTTTTGAATTTATCGATTATATTCATTTTTCCATTTCAGACAGGTTATATGAATTGACGTCAACTGCTGACCCAAATAAAGTTCTTGAAAATAATAACTTCGAATCTAGCATTTGCTGATTACAAGTTATAGTCCTCAAATCGTGACCATGGAACAAAATGTTCATCAGAATTACCTTATCCCTCGCAAAATTTTGCAATACTTTTCAGGTCATTATCAAGAATATCCACCTGTGAAAACCCCCTGTAATGCTGCAAACGTTTGTTTCCAATTATCCCCAACGTACAATATCATACTTCGTTCAAATCATAAATCAAGCCATTTGCGTTCTTCTGCTTCCTCCGAGACATGAATGATCTCATTCATTACTTAGCCTAATTACTCCGCAGCAGCACAAAGTACAATCGAGCATTTGAAAAATTCCTATTCCCATACCGATTGCCAATTATTTGATTGACACGGCTGAATTGGAACCTTGGGTTCGGAATTTTATAGATCCTTTGACATTTCAATTATAAGTATAACATACGAGCACGCATACTGGACGATAAAATCAGAGGAAATCAAATCGAAACCCAATTAATCCGAACATCAATCAAGAAGTGAGATAAGTTCATGTTTACGTCGCTTTGATTATGATTTTAATTGTTTGGTTTTTTTCTTTATTGGAAGGGAATAATAAAAGAATCGTTGCACATTATTGATATTACAGGTACAAGGTTGGTTCTTGAAATGGGTTCCGTGAATCGATAGTTTTATTTAATTTATAATTGACTTGAAAATAGCATTCATATGTTTATATGATTCAAAACTGTTTAATTAATTTCGATCATATGAGCATTTCCACATCAGTTATTTATTTCATCCCTTATACCTGGTGTCCCGGAAAATGTGGGAAATCTCGCGGATTCAGATAGAATATAAAAAAAGAAGATGACAAGTTTCCATATTTTTTTTTCCTAACGGCCCTCCCTACGAAGATACGACCTCCTTAATGACGACACTGGAAACCCATTTCAGTGGAGTAAGTTTCAAACTACTCGATGTAATTTGATGTAAATTTGATATGATTAATAGTATTAAGCAGAGCTGTGCCGAAGTCTTGTGCTTAGTGCTCGTGAAAGCACTCGAAGCACTTTTGTGCTCGTAAGCACAGTGCTCGCGAGCACTAGAGTGAACCAGTGCTTAGTGCTTGGTGCTTCGCGAATTTTTTGAAAGGGCTTAGTGCTTAGTAATTCGAAAAAGTGCTCCTAAGCACCACAGTGCTCCCGAACACTTTCAGAAATTACCGAGCACTAAGCCCTTTATGGACTTGTCGGAACATGAAAATGACGGACTTTCGCCTGATTGGAGTAGACAAAGAACTTAAATATTAATTTTTTTTTTCGTTTAAACTCTATAGATATCTGAGTTGTTAAATTTTTCCTTCATTTAAACCCTGGTGTTAAAAAAACCATCTAGCTGTATGTTACGGACTGGAACAAGCCTTTATGTTTTCATTATTTTGACACGGAGAACAAATTTGTGTGTTGTATGGCAAAATTTTTTTAGGAAATTGTATGGAGCAATGCTACCATTTTTTGATATATGATGCAAGTTTCTATAATCATGCTTTCAAGTTATTCATGGCGAATATTCAAGTTAAAGTCTTAAAGTCACTTAATGAATGACAGAAAGAGCTCAGAAAAGGTTTTCACATTGCAGACAGCATTTCTTTTAGCTTCGCCACAAGAAAATTTTTTATCTTATTTATTGTCAAGACGTCATTATCTTTCTATAACTTTTCGAATTTTATTTTCTGATTCGAGACCACATGCTATTCTTCCATTTTTTTATATGACGTCATGGTAACTTTATGTTTGTTTGTGAACTCGAAAGAAAAAATCAAGACATTAAAATCAAAATTTCAAACTAAGAGACATATGGATGAAAATACAAAGGTTAATTTTAAAAAGTGCTTAGTGCTCGGTGCTCGCGTAATCGAATTACTTTTCAAAAGTGCTTAGTAATCGCGAGCATTCCTTAAAAAATAAGGGCTCAGTGCTCGAGATTCCAGAGCACTTTTTAATAGAGCTTAGTGCTTTGTGCTCGAAGCACTTTTCTTCAGTGCTCGGCACAGCTCTGGTATTAAGGACCTCTTAAATCACCGTAACGAAATTTCAATTGTCTTGTTCAGTTTACCAGGGCGGACTGGGTTGTACATTTTAATGCTTACATTTTAAACACCCTGTATGATAAGGTGCTAAAAAAACAAATTTGGATACCTTGAACATTAAGCTCAAGAAAATTACTCTTCCGAATAAATGGAAGATTTCGTGTCTACTCCAAAAATTGGTTTAATCGAACTGTGCTACATGTTTCGACCCTTACAAACTTAGGGTCATCTTCAGGCTTGTGGGACAGGAAAACAACACAAACGAAATCTTTCATTTATTTGGAATAAATAATAGCTCCAATTAACCCTAGATAACGGGACTTCTTTCAACACAAGTCATTGCGGGACTATCGTGAATTTTACGACGGTCGACAAAACATTCATTTTTGGGAAAATCTTCCGAGAAAAACTCACGAAAAGTGCTGAAAATTTTAGATTGAAAAATGAAAAACCAAAATATAATAAAAAATTTCGAATTCCTATCCATCATCACTGCATTTTTGCAAATGTATCCGCGGTGCTCCTCACATATCGGATGTCCACATTGTCCATATTAAGTTGTAGTCATCCTTTTTTTTTACTAGGTAAAAGAAACAAGTTTTGCGTTTTTTTTCCTATGGAATTGCAGTTTATAAATATTTTGAATATTCAGAATTAGACCATATCTTGGTGGATATTTCGCCTCAAAATTTGAGTCGATAATCTTCGTTTCATCCATGGCTCAGCAAGGCGACGACTCCAATCTATCATATACTTGTATCGTGAGAGAGGTTTTCCTCCCCTCCTCAAAGTATTTGTTGAATAAAATACAAAGGAGTTAATGCTGGCCATACTTATATATATTTACATTTTATTTATCTTCCCTCCATAATTTTTCGAATTTCTTGTTCTAATTCTGCCTGAGATAATGGCCGTTTTGAAGCCGTTTCTGCTGCTGAAACGACATATCTTCAAAATGTTACACGTACAATAATAACTTACATTTCTCCTAATTACAAAACTAATGTTTCACAAATTTAAACCGAAAAAAAGCTCGCGCGAAAACTAACTAACGTAAATACGGGACTATCGTAAAACTGACGAATATTGGACCAAAATTTTCAATTCAACTGAAAATAATGCGATTTTTTGTACACTAGAGCCTAGCTAGCAACAAAATAGGAAGGTACTGAGAGTTTCACACCCCGTTGCGGTATCCGGAAGCAAACGAAATATCAAGACAAATATTGACCATCGTAAATTTTACGAATGTCCCGTTATCTAGGGTTAATAAGATGGACAACATATCTAAAATTACTCTTGTTCAGTGTCATAAAATGCACCGTTTTTGAAAAAATAATGAAAGAAGTAAGTAATTTAAATTTATTCCACTAAAATGAATTTCCTGTGGCGTCATTTAGGAGGTCGTACCTTCGTAGGGAAGGCTGCTAGGAAAAAAAATATGGAAACTTGTCATCTTATGAAAAATGAAGGTATCGTAGGGAATTGGACAAATAATTAAGATCTCTTATAACTTCCTTTGAACATGGACGAGAACACAGAATTCAGTTTACTTGTCATCTTATTTTTTTATGTTCCATCTGAATCCGAGAGATTTCCCACATTTTCCGGGACACCCTGTAGAATCTTTGCTCGGTTTATCACAATGTTTCTAGGTTTATCTTTTTTTATTTTCGAGTTATAAGCCAAAATTGACGTTCCTGTTTTTGTTTGTGATACGGACTTGAAAAACATATATACAGACCTCTTTCTGGTAGAAATTCAGTGGCTCTATATAATTTTTTGAATTTTTGCTTGAAGTTTTCCTTCCTGATTTATCACATAAACATTTGTCTTTTTCTATGGAAATAATAATTCATTTTTAGTTAAAAATAGTCAATAGCAGGGGGGACAAGAGCGGTCCACCATTTTTAGGGAAGTTAGGAATGAATGAATTGGCACAATTTCGTTAAGCGTAGACCATAGTTCAGGAGGGAAGAGAGCTGCAAGTATTTAGGAAATCTTGGGCAAACCCTGGCCCCCCATAGCGTCGCCACCGATGTGAGGGCGATATATGAATTGTTATATATTTTTGAAACTAAGAAAAACGCGATCATGAGAAAAACGGGAGTTGTGAAGGGTTTTCCAATAAGAGGTGCTATTTTGATATTCAAAGAAAAATGCCATTTTTCAATATGAATGATCGGATGTTTATAAAAAAATAACATCAAGCAAATGACCACCATGACCACGCTTACAGGACCATAAACTTTTAGTGAAATTTTCCATAACCAAATCGCAAAGTAGATTGCCTATTTCCTCACAAATTCCATCCTTTAGGTCTTGCATCGACGCTGGGCTGTTGGCGTAGGACCTTTCCTTCCACGTGGCCCCAATGGAGGAAGTCGCAAGGTGTTAAATCACAAGATCTCGGTGGCCAATTGTGATCATCTCTTCGAGATATGAAACGATCCAGAAACTTTTCCTGCAAAAGATCAATGGTTTCGTTTGCTTGTGTGGTACGTAGCGCCGTCTTGTTGAAGGTAAACGTAGTCCAGATCAATACTATCCAATTTCGGGCATAAAATATTATCAATCATCTCTCGAACGACTAGGAATGGACAAACTTGGATTTTCTTCAACACTTCGGGCTGTAGCAGCAATATTCTCGGCTGTTCTTGAGCGACGGGCACAGGTTTATTCTTCACATCACTTACTTGTCCTAACAGCTCGAATTTTTCCCACCAATTTCTTTATTGCGGTTCTACAAGGTGTTTCACGACGATCCAAAAATTTTCGAGTTCTACGAACCGTCTCTGCCAAATTTTTACCATTTTTATAGTGAATTTCAATAATTTCAATGCGTTTTTGAAGATCGTATCGTTCCATTTTTATTTATGGCGTAGTTTTCTACTTGTCAAATGTCAAAAAAAACGGCTTCAACGTGGCATCTGCCAAATAGCGGGCTATTCAAAATAACACTTCTTATCGGGAAACCCTTTATATGTATGTAATAAATCAGGAAAGAAACCTACTGGCCAAAATTAGATAAAACACTGGGCCATAATATAGTCGGAGATAATGACCACAGTTAAAATTGTCTAAATGTCAATTCTGGCTAATTACTATTACTCGAAAACAAAAGATGAAAAAGCAATGCTGATAACCGCATAATGAATTCTGCGAAAGGAGATAACCGCCTATTAGGGTTAAAAAAATGTAGTTGAGGAACCAATTCTTGCTACCCAGTAGATAAATCACCCAACTTTTTACGTTGGCAACATTGATCCGATAAACTAAAAAATCGAGAAACCCTAAATCCATTCGAATATTTTCAAAAGTAAAGTCTAGATTTGTTTTTCCTTATATCATTATCTAATACCAAAATTTTCGTTCTCCCTGACATAACCTCCACATAACATGTTACCGGTATCTTAAACTGCTCTCACCTTCGATGCGCATAGAAAATTATCCGATTATCTCCGGCAATAACTAGAGAAATTATATCATCTCAAATATCCACGCACTTCGTGTAATTAATGAAACATAACATTCAGTCAAGTTGAACAACCCGTAATCAATAATTAATTCCTATACTTATAATATCCGTTCAGTGTTTCGGAACCCATAAAATATGAGTTACCAAATAAATTATAATTGACATCCACTTCACGAACTTGCACAATGTTGCCCATATTTATATTCTGATCTCTTTCAATTGGCCGTATATGAGTAGGAATCGGAGTTAATTCAAAAGCGAATAACCCATTGAAATAAGAACTTTCTCCATTCAAAACGACATGTAAAGCTCCTGCAAGTGACATCTCTATAATGGCTTGATAAAGTTTTATGCCAAGGCGATTTTTTGCATCAACTGCGAGTTCGTTTATGGTTAACTTTGCAGATACATACATATTGTCTATAAAAAAATGCGAGGGACTTTGGGAGATGATTCCTCGATGAAAATAAGCAGGAGTAGTTCATATAAATTTCTTTCGAAATCGACCGTCTTCCAAGATACAGCCTCTGAGAGGCGATGACGAGTTGACAGTTTTTAATTTTTTTACGGCTTTTTAAAAAACACTGAGTCATGAAATTATACATAATATGAAGCACTGAGCAGATGTTACTCACACACAATGATTTTCCTTCAAAAATTGTTTTCGTGGGATAGATTTTTCGAAACATCTCCCTCTCTCTCTTATGTGTTCTCATGCAATTCTGGAGGAAAAATGTCTCTTGCAAAATTTTGATGCAGTGGATTATTTTCTCGGAAAAAATTAAAACCTACATGCATTTCATCGTATAGGTGTTCCATAGAATGAAAATTCTAAGATATTGTATGTCTATGACAGGAGACAAAAATGTTCTATGAATTTTTTTTGGAGTGTATTTACTAATTTCCGGAAGAGAATTATATCCGTATTTTTTTAATTTCACAAATAGAACTTTCTTTCGATCAATAAGCATATAGTTGACAAAACCAATTTTGAATCTTATAATATTTATTTTATGGAAGTAGTTTAGGTAAGTATTTTTTTCCGAGAAAAGTATCGACAGAATCGAAATTTTGCAAAAGACTTTCGTTCTCCAGAATTGAATGGGAAACCATAAGAGAATTTTACTTTTCGAAAATCTATCCCACGAAAACATTACTGAAAGAAATCATAAGGGGTTGTTATTTTCAATCCTCGATAATAAATTTATGGGGTGAAAAAAAATTGTGTGAGTAACAGTAGTAGATACTTAATGAATCATATTATGTATAGTTTTATGACTAGGTGTTTTTTAGGACTTCTAAAAAAAACTGTCAACTCGTCATCGCCTTTCAAAGGCTTTTATCTGGGAAGGAGGTAGATTTCGAAAAAAATTATATGAACCCCTGCTTATTTTCATCGAGGAATCTTCTCCTAAATTCCCTAGCATTTGTTTCCAGACTCCCTGTATACCAGGTGCCCCCAATAAATTGATTATCTCGGTCATTTGAAAATATGAGAATTTAAAATTTCATCATCTCTAAGCAATTCATTGAACCTTCAACTGGAAGAAACCAGAATTGAAAGATACTTCACGTCTGACCGGAATTGACTTTAACTTTTCCTTTAAATAGACCTCTACGTTTTTGGCAATTTTTTGATCTCTATAGAAAATAAGCTTAGCCTTCTTATGATGTTCCGAAATCTGTATTTTACATTCGACTTGAAAATTGCTGTAGGCTACTGTAGAGGAATGGGAATTGACCTCGGAGATACTTGTCTGTTCACATTGCAGTTTGCGGACGATCAAGTAGTCATCGCTAACGACAAGACCGACCTAGAATACATGACGCGAAAATTGCAGGAAGAGTATGCAGCGTGGGGTTTGGAACTCAACACCAATAAGACCAAATATCTGCCAGTCGGAGGTGAACTATCCAACATCCAACTGGATACGGAAGAAATTGCTGGCTGCACATACTTGGGTGTGGAATTTGATATTGCTGGTGGGGACGACAAGGAATTAAAAAACGCGTCAACCAGGCCAGAGGTCTCATCTCCTGTTTGAATGGAGTCTTCTGGAGCAGCGAAATAGGAAATGACGAAAACATAACATCTATGAAACGATGATAAAGAGTACTTTATTGTATGGGGCTGAAACCTGGAAAATAACAGAGAACAATCGAAGAAAACTGGAAGCTACCGAAATGGATGTATTTAGACGGTCATTGGGAATATCAAGAAGAGACCGAGTACGGAATGAGGATGTTCGAGCAAGGATGGGAATAGAGGGATCACTTATGACAGACATTGAAAGGAAACAACTTATTTGGTATGGACATGTTCAGAGGATGGATAACACCAGACTACCGAAGCAGATCTTGGAATGGAAATCACCATATCGTAGAAACGAGGAAGACCGAGGAAAACCTGGATTGAGGGAGTTTCAAGAGCGATGAGATCTAGAAGCTTGACAGAGAACCAGTGGAATGACCGCAGATCATGGAAATTAGGCAACGGACAACGACGAAAGACGTTATAAAACCGAAATATATATATACTGTAGATTGTGTAATTTCCAAAACTTCAGAGAGATGAGGATTCAAAAAAAAGTATATCAACTGAAACAAATATTCGAAATATTAACCAACTATTTCTACACATCTTTCAGCTGGGTGGAATGTAGTTCTCGAGAAGTTTCACTTCTTAACATCTCAGCATTGAGGGCTCTACTTCCTTTTCGTACTTTATTTTTAGATCAATAAGAGAAGTCTGACATTTTCTAGCCGAAAACTTCGATTTGTGCCGTCTCAAAATCGAATGCCAGATTTTTGAATAATTACTGTTATGTCAGTGATTCATAACTGAATGTTGAAAAACCAAATTCAGTTGGAGCTTTCGGAGTCTTCATGAAGCATCGCTAATTCCTATCGTTTTATGTCGTAATTTTCTCTTTGACACGGATGAAGGTAATAGGAAAGAAGCTGCCACGCAAGTGTATCATCATTTATGTCTAACTCAGACCCGGGTTCATGCTGATAACCCCCCACTGCAGAACTAAAAAAAAATCGAGGTGCATAATTGAAATTGACTCCAGCATCTAGTGACAATTTTCAAACATCTTTGTGTGGAAGTAGTAGTGGACACAGAATCTTTTATCCTAGTCTAGCGCTTGTTTTTCCTGAAATCGACATGCAATTGCGATCAAAAACGAATATACAGTTGCAAGAGGTGTCTAAGATTTTGTAATTAACATTCAGTATTGATTGGTCCATGCATGATATACACGACAGATAGATTTCTTTTAGATATCGAAAAGTTTTCGGAATGATGTAATGAAATCTGCTTTCTAGTGTTTTGAGAACGTGAATTGAAATTTTTGTAATTATTTACGTTACTAATAGTTTTGAAAAAATACCCTTCAGATCTTTTAAATCAGTTGTCGTTTCTTTTAAATTGCGTGTTGCATCGTGAGTGCATAGTGTCAGTTGCAGGAACGTCCATTAAAATTTAAAGGTCCATTAAACTCTTAATCCTCCATTATTACAAGGAACTAATGGAGGATTAAGGGTTTAATGGACCTTTAAATTTTAATGGACGTTCCTGCAACTGAGCAATAGTGGGGTAAAATGACATGGGTGTGAGAGGGCAAATTGACATATCATATGTCCAGTTCAAAACATTCAACTATAAATTTCGAAGAGGCCTAGGAAGAAAATAAATGAAAATGAATATTTCAGTAGAGAAAAAAAAGTAACAAAAAGATTCCCACAAATTGGAGTCAGATGAAGAAAAAGAACTTTTATCTTCGGACGATTGGAAAGAAAATTTTGCGTTCATACGAAAATATACATAACTATACAAATTATCCAAATAGGGTGATATTCGGCTAGAATGCTATTTATATTGGTAGTCAGCACATTACTTGGAAGCCGGTATAGATGAAAATATGTAATGTTTCAGTGGGGTAAAATGAATTTATTCTCTCCATTTTCGTTATCATCAACTGGAAAACAATATATTTTTTTATGTCGAAAATGTCTTGTTTTATATTATAGCTGAAAATATGGGCTATGTTTTTTGTTCGACAGTTTTTTAGAGAAATACGATTTTTCCATTGAAAATTTTCAAAGTTATAATTGCCTAAACAATAGTACAAATTGAATGACAATACAGTACTACTATAAAAAAAATCATCTTTCGTCCACCATAGTCCAAAATATGAAGCAACCATTAAATTTCAAGATATTTTCGAGGGTCATCTTCACGCCAAGATAACCCATAAAGGAATCAATCCATTCGGCCCGGTTCGAAATAAACACAGTCAAACCCGACGATCGCCGTTTGGTAACTTTCATTTTCATCACGGGGCCATTGTATAACGTTGGCATGAATGAAAACCAATAATTTTAAACATTTCAATCAAACCACTAGACGTCCGTACAATGGATCTTTTTTACGCCCACTGACATTATTGTGCGAACTTGCTCACAGAATGCGCCATCAGCGCCCACGTCTACTCCGATCGTCTAACGAATGATTGATACTTTGATTCTTGTCGTTCCTCTTCGGGTATTAGAACCTCAGGAATTCTGTTTTTTTTTTCGAACGCGCGATTAGAAATGGCTGATGACATTTGGATAATTTATGCGCGTTGCGATCGGACGGTAATAAATTATTTTACCCAAGTTGACGGTGGCTGAAGTAAGGAAACGGAATTTAAAAGTCTATTGTATGGATTGGTGAAGGTTAAGAGAGATAAATGGAGATAAATGTGTTGTGGCTAATTATGCGTTTACATTTTTTACCAATCTAATGTCTTGGGTTTTGTTGATTGAGTTTTCTCAAAGGGTATCGAATAATTCGGCCTTTAAAATGAAATGATTTGGCATACTATTTGAAAAGGGAAAGTGAGATTTATGTGATACATATTGGGAATAAAAATGTTGAAAATTTAAAATCACCTTGTTACTGAGTTAATAGAACTAAGCACATTCATATAAGGACATCCCACAATATGTTTGTGTCAGTGTAGATGCAATATCACATCAGTGTACAGGGTGTCCCGGAAAATTTGGAAAATCTCTCGGATTCAGATGGAATATAAAAAAATAAGATGACAAGTTGCCATAACTTTTTTTCCTGTCGGCCCTCCCTGGGAAGATACGACCTCCTGAATGACGCCACTGAAAATTCATTTTAGTGGAATAAATTTCAAATAATTATTTCTTTCATTATTCTTTTCGAAACCGGTTCATTTTATCGACACTGAACAAGAGTACTTTTTTCTTTAGCTTAATGTTCAAAGTATCCAAATTTGTTTTGTTTTAGCACCCTATCAGGGCGTTAAAAATATAAGCATTAAAATTTACAACCCAGTCCGCCCCTGGTAAACTGAACAAGCTAATTAAAATTTGAGTGCCTTGATTTAAGAGGTCCTAAATACTATTAATAATATCAAATTTTCATCAAATTATATCGAGTAGTTTGAAACTTATTCCACTAAAATGAATTTCAGTGGCGTCAATTAGGAGGTCGTATCTTCGTACGAGGCCGCTAGGAAAAAAAATTATGGGAACTTGTCATCTTCATTTTTATGTTCTATCTGAATCCGAGAGTTTTCCCACATTTTCCGGGACACCCTGTATAATCCAAATAAACGCATTGCCAATTGAAACTCACGTTGTAATAATATATAAAAAAAGCTCAGAAGGGAGTATGTGGTTTTAAATGTGCGACTAAAAAACTATTTTTTGGTTGGTGGCGATGTAAAGCATTTATCAATGAGATAGAATCGTTCTTATCGGAACAAACAGTTATTAATTTTCAGAAATCAATTAGTGCAGACTTCAGTGTATATATTTTTCTGAATTCTTCGTTAGTATTTCAAATTTTACAATATTTGTGGTGAGGTTATAATCTAAAGACTGCACCATCGTTATTATTATTAGGACATTTCAACATACGTTGTCTCCGGATTTCCATATTAATTTCCAAATTGATTTTGTTTTTTAGGGAAAAATATTACAGTTGAAAACTCGATGATTAAACAATATGGAGAGTCAGTAGAGTTGTGAATAACTACCTCCTAGAAGACTAGACCTGGTTTCATAAGCCTTTATGATCAAAATCTGAAGGCAACCCTATAAGAATTTCTAACGACAAAAGTGATCCTTTTTGAATGCAAAATAAGTCATGTGGTAGACGCATTGAAAGTTTTATTTGTGTGCTTATTATTAAAATTGGACACGGTTTTGGTTGGATGACAAAATATTACGCGCAATAATTGAAATTGAGAATGTGTATTCTTGAAGGGGAAATTACAGCAACGGTCAAAATGGCCGCCTTTAAATGAATACAAATTTTCTGAAAATTAATTGCGAGTGAAACTGATACAAACCGGCTCGATAGGGCCAAAATGTCGTAAACAACTTTTTGTGAAGAACCTTGGTAAATTTTATGTAAAAATTGAACGAAAATAATTTTCCGACAGCGAAATACTCTCTAATTTCCTGGACTTACCCAGCTCATGGTGTGGTTTTGGTAATCCTTGAGTGCGATCTCACCATACACTGCCGAACTCCACTTCTTTCATTCACCATACACTGCTGAACTCCACTTCAAGCTCGTATGATCGTTGAATCAAAATTAAATTTCTCAAAATTTGGAATCACTAAGACGACAAAACCCGAAATTTAAATTAATAAACAAAGGAAAATAAGGGAGTAACCCTGTTCACAACAAATACGAAACTCTTTTTTTGCAGGACGCTGGTTTTGGGACGGCGTGGTACAATTGAATGGCCACCAAGACTTAACGCCACTAATTACTTTCTCCAGGGATGTCCCAAGACAAACAGGCCATCTGATATTGAATATTTAAAAATGGGATTAAGTGGAAACGAATAACATACCAGCTGAGCCTATTTCGAATCCGTAGACGAATTTCACCATCGCCTGATAGCATGCCAAGTAGAGGAGCTTTTAGCATCTACTGCGTTCAATGCCCTGATAGCACTGTGAAAAAATCAAAATCAATTTTTTTTGTTTTCAGAGAGTTTTATCTTATTTTCTAATGATCACAATGTAAGTTTCCATCTGTCACAAGTTTTGTCAAGGAGCCTACACACTACATATGTTTTCATTTGAAAAAAAATTAGGTAGGGTCGCAGCTAAGGTGTTGAAGACTAATATTTCATTACCAAAAAAATCATGCAGAAATATCTCATGAATTGTGTTGAAGCAAAGTAGCTCTATGTTGTCAAGATCTAGTGGCTAACTGTCATGAGTAACGAACATTAGAATAAATTGTCAGAAAGAAATAAAGCTCGCTGGAAATCAATCGCTCCAAAGAAAATACCGCTATCTATTGATAAAACATAATCAAACTAACCCGCTATAATTTAAATAGTCACTTATAAAGTATTGAGTGTCGTTTAAATGAAAGTTTGAACGCTACGCACAATTTGATGTGTTTCCAGAGGAATTGGTGAAGACATGGAGCACCGAATAGACCTATTCGAAAAGAGGATCAATCTCTGGAAGAACCGCGGAGGTCGGTTAAAATTCTTAAGGTGTTTTTTCGGCCCAATAAACTTTTTTTAGAATTGAAAATACAGTCCATCCTAGCTCTCATTGTCATCTAAGATATATTACCGCAACAAATTGTTCAACTCTAATTATATTGACTTGATACTGACTCAACTGTTTTCGAAGACAATTTTGGTTCTAGAGTTATTAATCTACAACATAGACAATGAAAATGGACCATAGAAGAATTCAGTTATGGTGGGAGCTCAAATATGACATTTTCATAAGTTTTTCTCAAGCTTATATAAGCAGTTCCTTCCAAGAGTGTTCCTTCGGTAACGATTGAACTGGCTTTCTATCCGTTGGCAATAGCATAAATCCAAACATATTCTCTAATGATATCGTTCTAGGCAAGTTCTTGAGAAGTATCTCACAGCAAGCATCTCGTGGACTTATACTTAACACCTTCTAGCATTTCCGTGTCAATGCATCTTACTTGTCTTGTCGGGTCAAGCCACAAATCAATACCTCCTCATAAGAGGATGAGTGGTATACCAGCTTAATCTACAGCGGCCTATCGCGCGATGACCATAACCTGTAAACAAATTACTCTAGCGAGAGGGCGTTGAACGCAAGACCTGATGTCTCCCATTTTCCACTCATTTCAGCCTCATAAGGCACATGGGGGCCCGCAGCCACGTAGAATTGAGCGGAACTCAAGGTATGAATTTTACAAGGTACAAGAGGTTACGAAAGGACTGAATAGACTCGGAAGATCTCTTGCGCTGATAAAACAAATCAATCATATTTGCCATTACACAATCTCGGCTGCTTATCAGAGTCGTGCATTACATTAACATATTGATTGTGCGCGTGCAATATGTTATTATAACACCGTTCTTCGGTCGTTTTAAATTGAAATAAATTGGTCCGAATTATGTTATCGCCGATCGGATTTTCATCAGATTGCCCTTCTTGCTATTTGGTAAATTGTAGGTGCCGTTATTGAGACTTAAACAGTTCCTCATGTATAGCTACATTGGAAGTCTGAACACGTACCTACACGTTTCTCTACAGTTGAAAATCATTATTAGTCTTTCAGCTCAAATAATGTAGGTATCTCCTATACTTGTTCATCAAAAAGGTATCTTCTGTTGATTGCAATTCGATACAATTATTATATGCATGTCCATTGAAATATTTTTCTCCATTCACAACTATATCTTTTTCTCAAATGGAAAAATATATCGTGTGTAAGTTTGTTGAAAAGCTCGTTACAGATGGATTCTTACCATACGATTTCTAATTTTTATTTATGTGGTTATTAGGAAATGAGACCAATTCTTCATTTTCAGTACACTCGATTGGACTACGTGGAACAATTAGATGAGGCCACCAACTTAACGCCACTAGATTACTTTCTCTGGATGTCTTAAAAACAAAGTTTTATCAAACAGGTCGGCTTATTAAAGATCTAAAAAATAGATAGAGTGGAAACTAACAATATACCTTCTCTGACCATTCGGAATTCCATAGACGAGTTTCAGAAGCATGCCAGAAAGAGGGGAGGGCATTTTCAGCTCTCTACTACGTTAAAATTCACTCGTAGATCACTAAAAGGCTATTAAAATTTTGGGTTTCCGAAAAATTTTATCTTATTTTTCAATAACCACATAAGTAAAATGGAAAAAAATAGTATGATAAGATTCCGTTGGTCCCGAGCTTTTCAACGAAAGTACACACAAACATATTTTTGCATTCGAGAACAAAAATTATGTGGAGTTGCCAGTAAGGGATTGAAAAAAAAATTTCATTTATTTGCAAAAAAATGCCTATACAAATTCAAAATCATCTGACACAGCAGATAACATAGCGAGTTGAATACTTTGAAGTTGAGAGTCTCTCTTTTTAAGCGCTCGTTCTACTTAAACGAGTGCTATATCGTTCTGCCCAAACATCGGTAATTTTCTAATTTTGAGCTCGAAATGGTCTCAAACAATAGGTTCGATTCCCAGAGGAAGAATCCGTGGTCAAATTCAATTATGTCCGTGGGGCCGTCCAGCCGTCCGTCCGTCAGTGAGCACGATAACTTTCGCAGGAGTTGTCCGAGAGACTTCAGATTTACAGGGTGAGTTCGGTTCCAAATGCCGCGGTCAAGTTAGTTGACCAGCCAGATAATACAGGGTTTTCCATAAAATATGAAAATTCAAATTCTTGTTTTTTCAACATCTCAGACAAAACGGAACCAATCAAAATGACAATTTTTTCGTCACATACAACACGCTCATAGTAAGCCACGTGAAAAATTTTGTGGCCATAGTGTTAACAGAACCATGAAAAATTCAATTGAAAAGAAGAATCTTTATATTTCCATAACACGACATCCGATTCAAATGAAATTTATTTTGTGAATGAAGATTGATATACTGAATGTCCGTGCAAAATTTAAATAGTATCGCATCATCAGAATTCAGTTTTTACATATTTCAGTTTTCGAATATATCCAAAATATTATTCCGATCGTGCTGAGATTTAGCATTTATATATTTATTATTTAGTATCAATCTCAAATCCTATACAAAATGTTGAGGTAATAGACTCATTGCTCCGACAATGAACGACCGCTCAAAAGCACCTTCTCAGCGATTTCTCAATTTTTTGTAGCAAATTGCCAGTTGATTTCCATTGATTTTCTGGCAAGCTCCAAGATTTGAAGAGGATATATTGAAAATAGCCCCGTTTACACGTACACTCCGAACCGACGCTCCTGTAGCGTGGCTCCGATGCGGCACTCCGGAACGGCGTTCCAGGAGCATGAGGATTGATGCGTGGTCGTCAAATGGAGCAACACTTTGGATCGCGCATCGATGCGGCAGATTTTACTGTACGCTCCAAAACTCTCCGTGTGAATGCAAAATACAACAGTTTTGGAGTGGAGCGTGGATTTCCGCTGTGGCGGAAACTCCCGTTCGTGCTCTCTTATAAATACCAGTCAGTTGATTCGAATACCCGTAAGTGAACAGTGTGGTGAACATGAATTCGAGAAAAGGAAGGCTAAGTTGTTTAGGCCTGTATGTCATCAATGAAGATGAGAAGAAAACTCCTCGGAAAATTTGGGCTAAGCAGTGGAGGTTGAATAGAGAGCGTTTTGGTCATATGCCTCTATTAGGGAACTCCGAGAAGATTATCCAGAAGACTACAGAAATTACATAAGAATGGATGACATAACTTTTTTTTTTTCCATAAACACGGAAAGCTTCAGTACATGTTCATAAATAATTCTGAATTAGCCCTATTCCTCATTGTGTATGTAGGTACTGGTGAAAATGAGCCGAATTCAAATTTATAAATAAATAAACATTTCCACTGCGAAAATTCGAGAGAACGATAAGAATTTTCTGCTACATATTCGGTAGATCGGAGTGAGCTTGTGAATACGACGTTGATATCACAAACCAGCACATCTGGCACGTCTTCGCATCAAATCGACACTTTGGACTCACGATGGTCTAGCATTCACACGCACAGGATTGGAATTGAGGAATGGAGCGAACGCTCCAAAACTGCCAGGAAAACTGTTCGTGTAAACGGGCCTATATCTTTATATTCGAATGAAAACTCTTGAAAAACTTATTATCTGGTAACATCGCCAATGCAATTACTGGTTTCATACCATGTCGTCCATTTCATTGATACATGAGTTAATTACACTATATTTAGTTTTCATCTCGTAGAATTCATATTTCGATATGTACCGGGTTTTTCACTATAATTTGACCCCCCCTTAAACTTTGTTACTAAAAGAGATAAAAAAAATGTTTCGTATGAAATTTTCACGAAATCCACTGAGGTTTTTGGATATGAGTCCAGAAACTGAAATATATACATGGTGGCCAACATATGATGACAACTCATTTTTTCAAATTGAACACCCTGTTTATTTTTCCATGTTTTGGCTAGCTCTTTTTCTCCTTTCCAAATATGTAACAAATGTTGGTCTATCGCTTTTATTCTGAGAACCACAGAGTTTCAAATTTTAAAAAAAAAACCACTGGCAGATCTGTAATCATTTTACATTAGCAGAGTGCGTTTACTGAAAATGCTCATTTTTGGATTTATGACAGCATCAATGGGAAGATATAGAGGGTGAAACCACATTGAATGCAACTATATTTTTTCAAATGGGACACCCTGTCCTGTATATTCATCCTTTTTTATAGGCTTTTTCCTCCTGATCTCGAATATATAATGCGTATGTAGGTGTGTCTCTTCAAGTTTCAGAGTTTCAAAGTTTTGAAATGATGACACCGAATAAAAAAATATGTGAAATACCTACAAAATTCTTAATATCCAAACAATCTTCTTTAGTATTATTTTTAGAATGAATACTCAACAATTACTTAACCAATGAAAAATAATAACTATGGTGGTAGTATGGTAAGAATAACATCAACTAAAGAAATTACTCTTAATGACTACCTTCATTCAATAGACATAGTTCATATCGTAGTCTAAGTTGTTTACACTATTTTGATAGCATTATTATTATTATTATATTATTCAAGTCAGAAATTAAACCTTCAAAATTTGTTTTTAAATCATTACAATATTATCATTATTCTTTGTGCGTTGAACGGAATTAGTTCCGTATTATGGGTTAAATAT
Source organism: Propylea japonica (assembly GCA_013421045.1). Taxonomy (NCBI): domain Eukaryota; kingdom Metazoa; phylum Arthropoda; class Insecta; order Coleoptera; family Coccinellidae; genus Propylea; species Propylea japonica. Next base: position 28,190 of record JACDNR010000487.1, on the reverse strand, counting down.
TGGTTGATTTTATATTAATACTAATTAATTCTACTATCTAAACGCTTTCATTGATTATCATTATTGCTGAAGTATTTTTTTTCCTTCAGGAACGGCTATAAAAACGTGTCCACGGTTGTTGATTAGGACTATTTGGTGGCCATAAAATGGGTGCGCCATTCCCAATCCAAGATCAAATTGGCCACTTAAATATTCAAGACCATCCAAAACGCTATGCCAGATGGTTCTTGAAATTTGAAACTCTGTGATGCTCAAGAATAAGAAAGATAGACCAACAAAGGTTACATATTCGAAATCAGGGAAAAAGAGCTAACCAAATATAGAAAAATATACAGGGTGTTCCATTTGAAAAATGAAGTTGCCATCATAATGTTGGCCACCCTGTATATATTTCAGTTTGTGGAGCCATATCAAGAAACCTCAGTTGATTTCGTGAAACTTTTATACGAAACATTTTTTTGTATCTCCCTTAGTAACAAAGTTAAAAGAGGGGTCAAATTATAGTGAAAAACCCGGTACCTACGGCGATCTATCAAAAATGTGAATATTCACAGTTTTTGGAATGTGGTCATTTGAGTTGAATATAGAAGATTAGTTAGTGAAGAGAAGCGGATAACCGTGAATATTTGGCGATTATTGCATGAACTTGCATCGAAATTATGATAATACTTCATCACCATTCGACAAACGGTTTCACTAAGGCCATGTTTCAGAAACGAATAAACTCCCTACAACCGATTCCGATGACCTCGTTAACGCCATAAGAATCGATCAGTGAGGAATACGATCGATCTCGCTCGATCGTAACTCAGCTGAAATGGCTCAGAAAAACTCCAAGAAAGCTCGAGGAAGTGCATGAATATGTATTTCAATGCACATAAAATTGACTTATGGGCTTTTAACGGACGGACAGAAAATGAAAATTACCGTTATAAATAAAAACGATAACCTTTATAAAAGTCTTCGAGACTTGACCTTGTCTGTGAGTTGTGTCATTTGTCCATCGTACATTTCATATCAGCGTCGATGGAATGTACGGAACATTCCAGCCGTCGAGTTTTCTTTCATGAAAACTTCGTGTTTCGCGACGGGATAGAAAATATATAATTATAATAAATTCGCTTTTTTCTACAGACTCACTCATTACTGGAAACAGAAGAGCTCTATTTCTATTAAGTTTATGCCAATTTAGGCTCAAATTACCATTCATGAAATCAATTCCGATCTTAAGTCTCTATGAAGCGAAAACCACTGGTTCCGAAGATATTATCATTTTCAATCTTTTTCTTTTAATATTCCAGAAAATTCCGATCACATAAAAAGTGAGGAAATCCCGATTGAAGCTTCTGACCATTAACACAAAAACTTCCGAATGGTAAAACTCGAAATTTTTCATGTTAAGTATAATATACAGTGCGTGGAACAAATTCATTTTCGTAAAATATTTGGCAACAAAATCCTGGTCGATTTTTGTTTCACCTTTATAAAATTTTTATGCATTTTAGAAGGATTTTTGTTGCACCCTGTGCCATCCACATCAAACCTCTAAATTTTTGGTGGGAGAGAGGGGGGTACTTTTTTGCAAGGTCTTTGTATGATTTTTACAGGCGTGAGAAATTTTCAAGAAAACATTTTTTTTGAAAAATTAGTTAGTTCAAAGAGGTTTTCAGTATGTGCACTTTGTTATGGGTCATTTACTGTGAGACGAGGTATGAATGAAATTAGTCACCGAACGAAAGTCGACCATTACGGTATTGATCATGTACAACTTTCAACCCCTGCGAAAGGACGAATCTTTAATGGAGGGAGGATTGCAAGGGTTGAAACTTGTGCATGAACAAAACAGTAATGTTCGACTTTCATCCGGTGTCAAATTTCATCAGGTACCATCGTCTCAAATAAATGAACCATGACAAAGTGAACATACTGGAAACCTCTTTGAAGAAAAATTTTTCTCGACTATTTCCCTCGTCGTAATTTGCACCAATCAGAAACGCGCAATTTTAAATTACAAATGGTTTCTAGGTGGAAAAACTGTTTGGCAAGACCTGCCAGCAGTTTATTCGCGTTTACCCGCGGCAAAACTTGACAGTTGTTGTCACTCAGGAAATAGTATTGTCAAATACCATTCGGGCATCTAATTTTTCCTGTGAAAAAAATCGAAAAAATACATTGCAAAGTAATATATTTTGACAAAAAGCATTCGTGCAGGTGCAAAATCCTCGTCTTCGACTCGGATTTTTGTTGCCACCAGCACTCATGCTTCTTGTCAAAATATTACTTAGCAACGTGTTTTTCGAATCTTTCGGAAAATTAGATGCCCTTATGATATTACTTACGAAATTTCTCATGTAAAGAAGATGGAGAGACCTGACCAAAAAAGTACCACATGACCCCCTTTCCCTATTCAAAGAATTTAGAGGGTTGATGAGGATGGTACAGTGTGCAACAAAAATCCTTCAAAAATTCATAAAATTTGGTAAAAGTAAAAAATTGACCTGTTTTAATATTTAGTTGCCAAATATTTTCCTTCTGATAAAATCAATTTGTTCCATAATTTTGACGAGCACTGTATAGCAGAAAAGTTGAATTCATATTGAGGTACCCTCATTAACAATATATACATACAATCATTTGTTTCAATAACGTCCAGTTTTCTTGTGACAGCTACATATGTATTCATTTCTGCCACATATGCGTGTCTTATTTTGAATAACTGACGATTGTATAGCTATTGCATTCAACCAACTTGGAATCATCACTATTCAAAAAAAGTGTGGCCCAAGCGAAAATCACTCACCCCAGGCTGTAAAAATGTTAAAAATGATCCTCTAGTCAACCTTGCTGGCATTCTTTTACCACCGTTGCACCGGCACGGGCCTTATGAAAATAGCTAGGCTATGCCTAAGGATGGTAATGAATTGCATATCTGAAAGGGAAATTCCCTCAACTCGTGAGGCAAAATTTAAGAGAGAATATTTGTAAGTCCACAAATACGGCAATTGATATAGGATAAGAGGATATCTTTTGTTAACGTTTTCCAAAATTTCTTGGGAACCATAAATCTGAAAACTACACAGATTTAATAAATGAAATTTAAATGTCAAATAAAGCTCTGGGGTGTAATATGTCCTCAAAACTACTTATGCTGACTCTCATCTGGATTTATTTCCCGCTAATTCGATGAACAAGGCGAGAGGTTCCATCACGACATTTCCTTGATGGAAGAGCGCTATCAAAGTAGATTAAGTCAAGGAATGCTAGCAGATAATAGATGGAGGCTCAAAAAGACCTTCCAGAAACCAAATATTCACGAAAATCATAAGCATTAATTCTAAATAAAGAAATAAGTTCACATAATCTAGCTGATGTTTGTACTTTTTACACAAATAAGTTTTGATGTCACAAGGAACCTGACGTGTCAATTGTTTTTCATTCATATATTATCGTTTGTTGGCCCTTGTATATTCAAAATTTGATATAAGTTTTAATGTGACAAAAAAAGTTCAATTTTGTGATATTTAACTTCGATCCCTTTGCAATTATATTGCTGGTAATCTAATAATTCTACGGAAATAATAATCTTCTTCTTCTTCTTCTCTGTGCGGTGCCATACCGGCCGAACTGAGCCTAGTGGCCCATTGTTCACCCGCATCGTTCCATAGAGACTCAGCTCCTCAGACACGAACGGACGGAAATAATAATACATTTAATTTTGAATATATTCATTCTTTTCATTCAGATATGCATTATCTATACTACGCGATACGGTAGCTCTTTGCACAGATGCTGGGCTACCCTTAAATGTATGCTTGCCCTTAAATTTGATCAATGCGACCGTCCTCTTATGGTACTGATTGAGAGTTTAGACTACCCGGCTATAGGTTTTCACAACATGACTTCGAAAGGCTATTACAAATACTATTCGATTGTTTCGGATAAAATTTGCGTTTTTAGTTTATTATTATCATACAAGCGATAATAGAGTGAAGATTCCACACAAAAAAATTGTCATGTTACATTCAACAAGTTGCGACTCGAAAGGCGTGGGAAGGGTCAAAACTTTTGACGATGTATATAAGAGGATTTCACGAATTATATCACCTCATGTCCATACTATTTATAATATTAACCTTTGACGAATCTTAAATTCCCACAGCACTCCCGTACACCCGTCAACCTTCCACAAAATGCCAAAGCGCCGCAATTTCTGCATTACAAAGCGCTAATGCGACATAATAAAACGTGTGAGAATGCAACCTTGTTTTCGATCGAAATCCGTTACTTTATCCTTATTTTCATGGGATCTTTCTCGGAGAGGTACTTTTATTATCGCCGCTCTGCAGCTTTTACTCTTACTCCTGCTCCGTTAATTTTCGCATTTTTTCCGCGCCCGCTGACGGGGTGACGTAAGCCTCGTCTTTGGCACCAGGCATTCCATTGCTGGATAATAGACGCTATTATTATTACCGGAGATTTATCTGTGGTTACGAAATGTCACAATGCATAGAAATGAGTGAGTTAGATGGATGATGACTTTGTTTCACGCAACTGTATCAGATACATTTGTTGAGACACGGTTTTGCCGGACCTTGAATGCTCTGAAGGTGGCTTTTTTAACTTGCGAGTGAAAGTATTTTGCAATCGGGGAGACTGCGAAATGCTTCACTTCACAGGAATGCGTGTGGCGTTATGCTGACACACGCCGTCTAGTAGTATGGATTATAATGTTCAATAAGAGAATGAAGCGAAATCACAACATTGTTAACTAGGACTAGATGCAGTTCTGTTCTCGCATTCCCTTGAGTGTAAATGATGATATAATAAACATTTACACAAATCACTTTTCTTTCAATTCGTATGTCATCCCTACTAAATATTCTAAAAGGCATAAGGAATAAACTAGAACCATTGAGTTTAAATAGTAGAAAGAGTAGATGTATACTCAATGCTAATATTCACTTCAGATCGGAAGTTGCTCACAAGAGAAATGTAAAATGATTGAACCAAAAAAAAATTAAAAATAAGAAAATTCTGCGTTTTTTGTGTCTAAAGGGTAACCTCTTAAAAAGCGGGGATCCTAGAAATTATGAACTAAGGTTGATACACTCTTATTCACACTCTTTTGGGGAGATTCAGAAACTGGAGATTTTTTTCTCACCCAAATGATCTAAATGACCCAAATATTATTGATTTCGAATTGGTTTTATTTCGCTGCTTTGTACCTCTGTTCTTACATCACTTCATTTCTGAACATTTTTTTGGGTTTATTTTTACCGGTGCATGTTCCAATTATGGGGAAAGAAATAAATGAATGAGTATTGTGCGAATAATTTTACAATCTGATACCTAGCCATAAATAGATAGTTATGGCTAATAAATTCGGAAAACATCTAAACAGAACAACCCAACCATTTGAAATATAACAATCATAAGCATTCTGAAAATTTTCGTTTATTAAACAATAGAACAAGTTCAGTAATCCTAACACAGAAAAATGTAATTAGACATTTATTCACGTATGAAACAGTAGCACAGGAAAAACCTCTGAATTAGTTAGTAATATTGTATTTTTTGGAAGAATAAGCTGAAACATTCATATCTAAGGATAATTTCTCAATAAAACAAATTTTGCCCTTTCCTTCGATCTGGTTTGAGTTGTTAAAGTGAAATAACACCTGAGAAGACGAGGCTATCAAAAGAATGTTATCTTATTTTACTACATATAAAGATATTACTGTTGTGTCACAAACTGCACAAATACAGTGCAGTGCGATGGGGAATGGAGAAATACACATTTGAATGATTATTTCATATTCATTTGTATGACATCATATTGATGCTTTTCTTCGATTTTGTACAACAATCATTGGTTTGATTAATGTCACCTTGAATCAATCAACTGAAGATGCAATAACTATATTTTTACTTGTATCTTATATCTTCCTAATGATCCACTCACGCAAAATTCAATTGCATCGTGACAAACATGAAATATGATTGTTATTTATGTAAGATGTATATCTATTCGATTCATTTCTCATTTCTTATTATATCTTCATCGCTACAAACCATTCAATATACGAGTATGATCCGAAACATAAACGAGGGGCCATTGTTTTCTAAACTGTTTATTCTGCTAAAAAGCAACAAAGTAGAATTTGACTACAACCAAGTGATAATTCAAATTTGAGAATCCTGAAACCTATTCCTTTCATTCTATTAACTTATGAATTCTCTTGCAAATTTTGAACTGAAGCTGACCTAAACTACGAGAACTTCTGGAAGGAACAACTGTCAAACTTGAAAAAGGATTGATCAACCCATTTATTTCAGAAAGTTAATTAATACTATAATAGTTCTTTAATTAACTGGTTCATCAATCCCTAGATTAATTAACAAGTTGATTACAGAGTTTTTCCGCAGAACTCTTGAGATTATAAATTCCTACATAAAATGAATTCCTATACCTATTTCGGGAGAGTTGGAACACTACTAGTATTGATTATAATCTGAATACTCACGTTCGTTTATTTATGACAATCATCCATTAAAATGAGAGAAACCATGCATCAAAAAAGATCATTATTATTTTATTGTCGGCACATTGTGATGTTTGTGAACCTCTGCCGATTCCAATATGTCCATTCTCTTGGTTTCTGGTGTTGTATTTCCAAATGATTTAAGTATGGAAAAGAATGGTTTATACCGAAGCAATGCTTCGAAACATTTGAATAATCTCTCCTGTTAACGAACGACGAATGGTGCTATTTGAACCTTTTTGCGAAGATTTTGCGGCTATATATGTTGTTGTGAAAAAAGCAACAATTTGTACAATTTCAGAGTTCATTAATTAAGATATCAAGAATGTAATAGCAGTTATATAGGTAAAACAGCCAAAACAGGTAGGACCTACGCAAGAAGGTTCAAAGAGCACCAGGCGTCAATCACAAAAGAACAATTCAAATGCGAATCATTTTTTCGAAACAAACCATACCTCTTCCAGATTTAGATAATCTGAATTCTGGATAACCTATATCTGGCTCCAAAAATCAATGAATTGGATATACTGGAATCAGTGGAGATCTACAAACCCCTCAATAGTCTACCAATAAAACTTTTGAAGGAACAGGCAGTTTATGGAATTTCCAGCTTTTCGACGTCCTGAAGAAATAATGATCTAAGTAGGTATAGGATTTTGACTTATTTGAATTCTTGAGTTGATAGAAAGAATCAATCGCTTTCAGCTTTTGAAGCAAATAGCGCAAAAGCTACATGTCTGGGCTTTCTTGAATTTCATTCATATTAGCATGAGTTTGTCACACGTTTTTTATCATTATTCTGAAATTTAATTCGATATTTAGGATGGAATACCACTATTTGAATCTATGAGAGATGATTACCCCTCAGTAGGGTCCTGTAACGGTCTTAGAACAGGAGATTCGAAAAATCTTCACTTGGAACGCAATACCTGGTTTAAAACACCCTCCTGGTCCAAGAGCAAGAATTAAGTATTTTGTATCTGACTATTGAAGGTATTTATTCGAATAGTTTTAAGTTTAAATTTTGTAAAAACGGCGAGGCTTGGTTTTTCTACTGAGGTTTTTCCTTGTGCTCTGGTATCATACCCCAGAATAGTATGGTACCTGAGGCTTTCAAAAAAATGAGTAAACTAAAGTTGAAGAAGGAGATGAAAAAAATCCTACATGAAAAGTGCTACTACACAATGGAAGAATTCTGGTCTAGTCATTTTGAATAGTGCGTCCATATTATGTTTGTGATATACTACTTATTTTCAATGTTAATTTATTAATTTTACGTTGTAGGTCCATATATGTAATGTTTGTGATATACCTTGAATGTTTTATAACCGACTTATTGACAGTTTTAATGCCTTTATATTGATTCGATGACTCCCCATGTAATACTTTGATGGGTCAAAATTATTCACATATGTTTTTACTTGTATTTTGTGAATAAAGATTATTATTATTATTATTATGCACCAACTTCAGCGAGGGACTTTTTTGTTAGGTACATGTATTGTATTTCTTTAGCTCTCAATTTAAAAAAATATATATACAGGGTTTTCCTTTTAAGTTGGCCTATTAGACGTTTTAGGAGAACTAGAGAATATTTCCTTCTGAAATTTTAGGTGGAGCCTTGAGGGTGAAGGAACTCTCCGCCTAAAATATTTTTAAGTCGACAGTGTTGCCACGTCTATCTCAAACGCACATCTACTTTCTTATTTCAAATGGAACTACCTATATTTTCATTTATGTATCGATTCAATACCAATTCGCAGTATAACCCACTAAAAAAAATTTCTCTTCTATGCACTGTTGCCAAGTTATTCACAAATTCCTGAAACTTTTGGCATTTGCATTGCCAGTTTGGAAATGCAATATCTCGATTATTTTTATGCGAACGGAACCAAACTCAGCAGTCTCATAGTAAAGACTCCATGCATTCATGTGGTATATTTAGTATTTTGATACATCGTAAGGTTTTTCGAACATATTGCTGCGAAAATGTGAAACTCAAAATTGAAATGTTTCGAGATTTTCAAATGGCAACCAGGCAACCCCATATTATTTTGCAGCATTCGATTCGAATTGAAAAATGAACGGCAGTCTCCTTTTACACTAATTATTTATTTTGGATAGTTTTCGAATGAGATGAAAAATACTGAATTTTTCAGTATTTATAGTTCATGATCTATGGTTCTGTTTACGATGAAATGGTTCTATGATTATGGCGTGAATTGTTGAAGTAGATTCTATGATTGAAATCATAAAAAGTATTCGATGATCATGGATGTCATAGAAAAAAGTTTACCCATATTATTCAAACACGATTCGGGTTGTTTCACAAATCATGGGGAATGCCAAAAATTATTGAAAGGACCTGTAGGACATTTAACAATCGTTATTCACATATAGCACGAATTCCAAAATTGTTTAGGCTTAGGGGTTGTTTATACTGGCCCGTAAATTATGCCCTTAAATTATGAATGAAAAACTTCTAGGTGAGGGAATAAGTTAAAGTTCGAGAATAAACCATAGCATGAAATTTCTATGTTTCAATTCTTAGGGTAAGGGAAAAGTTAAAGTTACGGGCCAGTATAAACGACCCCTAACTGTAATCCTGGCCCTATGTTCATGACCTCAACAATAGGATTCATTCCGATAATTCACTTTATAATCACACAGCATTATGTCCATTGAACATGACTATAAAAACTGAAAAATTTCAGTATTTTTCATCTCATTTAAAAACTGTCAAAATAAATAATTAGTGAACATAAGGCCAGAAATACAGAAAGCCTAAACAATTTTCGGAATTTCTTTCAAGTCATTCTTGCTAAATGTGAATAACGATTGTTAAAGGTCCTACAGGTCCTTTCAATAATTTTTTGGCATTTCCCGCGAATACTTTTTATGATTTGAACCATAGAATCTACTTCAACAATTCACGCCATAATCATAGAACCATTTCATCGTAAACAGAACCATAGATCATGAACTATTAATAATGAAAAATTTCAGTATTTTTCATCTCGTTCGAAAACTATCCAAAATAAATAGTTAGTTAAAAGGAGACTGCCATTCATTTTTATTTCGAATCGAATGCTGTAAAATAAATATGGGGTTGCCATTAGAAAATCTCGAAATATTTCAATTTTGAGTTTCACATTTTCGGACCAATATTTTCGAAAAACCTTACGATGTATCAAAATACTGAATATACCACATGAATGCATGGAGTCTTTACTATGAGACTGCTGAGTTTGGTTCCGTTCGCATAAAAAATAATCGCGATATTGCATTTCCAAACTGGCAATGCAAATGCCAAAAGTTTCAGGAATTTGTGATTAACTTGGCAACATAGCAGAGAAATTTTCTTTAGTGTGTTATACTGCGAATTCGATATTGAATCGATACATAAATGAAAATATAGGTAGTTCCATTTGAAATAAGAAAGTAGATGTGCGTTTGAGATAGACGTGGCAACATTGTCGACTTGAAAATATTTTAGGCGAAGAGTTCCTTCAAACTCAAGGCTCCACCTAAATTTCAGAACGAAATATTCACTAGTTCTCCTAAAACGTCTAATAGGCCAACTTAAAAGGAAAACCATGTATATTCATATTGGCATTGAGTATACATCTATTTATTTTATACCATTGTTTAAGGACAAAAATGTTTATACATAATTATCTTCAATTTCAATGATATTACAGTGACCTATGCAATCGGCAGTACCTACTGTTTCAAAAGGTCCAAGACCCAAGTAAATTAAATTGTCGAAGAATGAGCAACTCCATTTTGGAATATGTATCAGAATGAACAAATTTCAGCGCAGAAATCGAAAAAAATATATGTGCATTATTTGCTTGATTGAACACTCAACTGATTAAACATCCAAACAGTACCATAGCGTTATATAAGGACAGGACAAAAGTGTGCACTTGGATACACTCAGTAACCATACCTAGATCACATTAAGGCTTCATTGTCACTGTGAGGCACGTAAATGGAAGCAGCATGTCCTGTTACTCGATTTCAAATGCAAGAAAATGCATTATCGGATTCAGAACCGGTACTTCTGGTTGCAGCGATTTTTCGGTCTTTGTGTCGTCTACGGTTACGAAGTTGAATGAAGAGGACCGAGATTCGCTGATGATTGTACGGCGTTGCGCGTAACGGATCGGTCATTCATCGATTGATTTGTTCATCATGAATGATCAGGAGGTAATTTCGAAATTGGCGAAAGCCCTGACCAGGGGGGTGAAACTGCTAGTGGTAGAATGGAAATAGAATACTCTATGGTGGCCACTCAAGATTGAGGGAGATGGAAAATGATGTATGTTGTCCTTGTTTCACTCTTAGTGGATTGGATGTTTCAACGTATGACTTTGAAGTATCGAGATATAATAGAGAAGAGAAGCTATGACATACAATTGAGTAAGGGAAAAAAGTACCACTGGGCGGGGCTAAGTCGGGGACCAATATGGCTGAAAATTCAGGGTTGAATTAAGTTGCCAGTTTTTTCTGTTTACAAATTTCACCCAAAAAATCCGAAGTGTTGGGTCCTTAGGAATCCTGATCAAATGAGGTCAATTGAATATCAAATAAACAATTTTTCTTCAGGTGAAAATAAAAAAAAAGATATCAATTACCAAGACAGTCTAGCAAAAATTTCGAATGCGGATCTGTTCAATACTCATCCCTACCTGTGATATGTTTTTCCTCTAATTTTCTTCTTATCTGTCTCTTCTCTGCTTGAAGAAAGTCTCACAGTTCATGATACCATTTTATTGTATATTATTAAGAATTTGACTAGAAAGAGGCGCAAGAATCACAATTCCTCCAGAAGATTCAACGACTGTCAAATTTGACGTTAGGTGGTAGTAATATGGCGCATCCGATACCACGTTTATTTCAATGATGGCAACTCTATACTATCCTATCTCTATTATATTATATATGCTTTGAAGCAACAATTTGACAATTCAGTTTTGTTCAGTAAAATGTGTAAAGTAATAATCAGTGAATTTTTTCAACCCACTTTATGGCTTGCTTTTGAATTTATAAGGTAATTTTTACTATATTCTGTATATTCTATACTGACAAGAATTGCTAACTTAGGTACTATTAAATCCCATTCATCATAATATCATATCCTTCTTCATCGAACATGTTTAATGAAACAGTGTACCTTTCGCCATAGAAACTTCAATATTAATTTTTTCCTAGTACCTACTTAACCAAATTATTCCTTAGCAGAAGGCATGAAATATGTCAACGTCCATATTTAAGAGTAGAAAGTTATACAACTACATACCTCCAATCTGTATCTGTCGTTCAACCCAGGTCCCTTCAATAAATTTTGGTATCCGTATCATTCAAACATCTGAAAATTCGGATTAGATGATATACGAACGAGCTTGATCCTTTTTGTGTTCTTCGATGTGAAATTGTTTTATAGAAGCCACAAGCAAAGAATAAAGGTATGTCTTGTATGATTTGGGAATAAAAGGTAGAATATATACAACCTGGCATTGGATTATTGCAATAAATTATCTTCATATTCTTTTATTCTAGATAATCCACTGCTCTTGGTCATCACTGGTTCTGGTTCATAGGATTTGCATTCCATAGTGTCGCTGTCGATTGATATTGATGCTATGTAAATCATAAATCTTGTCCCTCAACAAATTTAATGTGATTTGTTATTTTACTGATCATATCGTCCTGAATACTAGTTAAAATATTAATTTCACCATCATGTTTACATATAATGCCCTTATTGATCTCAAAGTAACCTTTTTGAGTTAAGGAACGTCTGAAATGTGTGATAGGTCATGTTTTTATTTTCGAGAGTTTGCGACAAATTCAATCATAGAAGATTAAAACTATTCTTTATCTTTCTCTCCGATTGAATTCACTGAAGGAAGTGATGAAATTAAAAACGCGACCCATTAAGATTTTCGATTAATTTGAATTTTACCGCCATAACGAAAGAATTAGACAGATATTAGTTCCTAATGTGGCAGCAGATGTCGCTACCAGTAGTGGCCACACAAAATGGCCGCAAATTGGTTGCACAGAATATAGGGGAAAACCCGGATAGATGCCCCAATTTTTGAAAATATTGATTTTATATGTGTAATTTCTATGAGTGTAGGAAGCCCCATTATTTAATTTGGAATAATGAGACTTTTCTCTGACATAGCAATCCCAAATTGCACAATAATTTGATTTTTGTAGAACCCTTTTTTGGGGATAGTTGTCCCACCATGAAAATACTGGGAGGGATAGATGCCCTTCATAGTGTGAACCAAAAACCCACCTAAATACAATGAGATTTTCTATGCTTAAAACAGCAACTTATGTAACGTAACATGGATCGAATTAACAACAATCGTGCATTTTTAATTGAATTTCAAAAGCATATATTAAACGAAAAGTTGCATTCTTCATATTAACATAAAGCATTATTCCACACATTCATGATAAATTAATTAAATAACAAGTCTCAACAAAAATGATCAGGAATCAAGTTTAAAATCAAATAACACAATGAATCGAAAATCTGCTAAGAAGATAGGTTTTAGTTTAGATGTCCTAGGGGCACCTATACCTCAAAAAATCAGGGCAACTATCCTTTTCGATAGGGATAGATGCCCATGAATTTTTTTAATATAATAAGAAGAAAACAAAAACTATTTGTACTCAGATGTACACTCAATGAAACACTGTATATGCAATTCATTTTGTATTCCATCTGTTCAAAGGGAAATTAATGAAAGTTTGAAATATCGATTTTTGGAAAAAAAATGCCATTTGAAGGGTGAAATTCTAAGCGCTTACAGATATCGATTCGATTCAGCTACCTCGAAAATCTATAAAAACATACCAAATTCAATGAAGTCGACCATACTTCTCAAATTCAGTTTAAAGAATTTGCATTTTTCGTTGTCGAGTTGCGTTCGAGAGCGTCTGCGTAATGCAGTTCGCATTGGATTGACGAATTCCAAGTCAATCGATTCATAAGACTGAGCTCAGTAAAATTCAATTATTTTTCAGATAGTTCTAGAAATATTCGGGTTATTCGATCATATAATAAGGGTTATTTCATCAAAATCAATCATTCAAAAGTTTTCGGACGTTTTCAATCTACATGTGTGAAATCCCAAAAATCAAAGTTATATAATTTATGATTAAGTACCTACTCCTCGGTAAACTGAAATTTGTTACAAGGTAGTTACTAACAGAAATTGTCAATTGTTTTTCGGAGGCTTTGAAGAAGGGAAGAACAAATCGAAATTTAAAGTACTCGAACATCGCTGGGGTCAAATAAGCAAAATAAAAATCGTGGCTTACGCAGATAAAGATACCTATTTGTATTACCTTCGGATATCAAAAATCAATTCAGTCTATTTATTGACCAAGAGATAACGGATGGAGCCCTGAACCATACGCGAACGCCTCCATATCTGCAACAATTCCAAGAACCGCACAGAAAAAGATAACATCAGCAACGCCATAGAGCACAGTACTTTTTTCTAAATAAATCGGCCTTGTTCGATCTGTTTATTTATGCCTTATCTAAATGAAACAATCGACCCACTGAAGGCCCGAGGAAATAAATATAAATTTCAGGCAACGGCGAAACAGACGCTAAATCATTTCCGCAATATTTCGTACATAACTCTTCATCGCTAGTATGGCGGCCTTTTTTCTTGCCTACGCTTTTCAACGCTGGATCTGATGGCCTCACACCTCACGCTTCGTGAGTTGCGGGGGTGTTAGCCTTATTTATCGGAGATCCGCCGAGAGTTATTGGTTAATGGGGAAAAAGTTGATATTTCGTGTTTGCGGCGAGACAAACTGGTGGAGGATATCAGTAGGTGTATGGCAACAGCCATCACTTTAATAACCTCCGAAGGCACCTCCTATATCACACGCTTGTTGGTCTAGGGGTATGATTCTCGCTTCGGGTGCGAGAGGTCCCGGTTCAAATCCCGGACAAGCCCTGTTGTTTTGAATGTTTTGATCGACGGATTTCATTAATTTATATTATTCCGACGTTAGAATCAAGGAGTTTCAGCTTTTTAAAGACATTCATGATGAATCTATACCCCTCATGCCCTCGAATGCTGCTTGGGTAATATGAAATATATCTGTGTAAAATATTAAGAAAAATTGTAATATAATAGTAATTGCATCAAGGGTGAAAACTTGACAACAGTAGTAGGAATATTTTCTCGTATAAAATTGACTGTGAAAACTTAGACATAAAGTCGAATTAAGATGATAATGTCGTCTAAACGCAGAAAAAAGAGCAAAAAGTAAATAGTACGTACATTGAATGCTTGAACAGATTGATTTTTTTATATCTGAAATTTGTCAAAATTTCCTTATGAGCGTTAATTTTTTTGGAAAAAAAAACCCAAACTCTAGTGTCGAAAAGGAGGAAGATTTTTGTCATTCATTTCCTTTATTTTTATATTTTTTTCAACACATTGATTTCATTTTTTTTTGTATTTCCACGGTAAATGACTTAAAACTTTAGAAATGATTGATTTGTATGAAAATTAACGAATTTTTTTCTCAAAATAAAATCAAGACTTAGATATAACACTAGAAAAAGCGAAGTCAGAATCATAAAAGCGCTTGTTCATATTGGAGAGTACTAGCTTGTTTGAATCTTGAACGAATAGTTCAAAGGGATATTCATTGAATGATCGTTTCCCGACTTTGAATAGTGTAAAAGCGTCCTATTGTTAATATACAGGGTGTTTCATCATAAAACTGGACAAACATATATTTTCGTGTAGAGGACATCGGAGAGAATCATTTTGGCCTTATACAATATATCCCGTTTCGAAGCATAAGCGAGATACAGGGTGTCAAACGTCATTTTTGAGCAAAGATTCTTATGAGTGTGGTCAGTTATGTATAACACTTGGTGTAACGGTTTTGGTCAAATCTCAGTATTTGGGTCCTCTATCCAGAAAAGTTGACGAACTCCGAAAAACAAAAAAATACAAAATGGCGGAAAAACCTGCAATGTTCCAAATTTTTTTTGCGGTTGTCAAATTGACTTTGTTTTCTGAATGAACACAGTTTTCTAAGACTTTCTGTGAAAAAATTTTTTCAAAAATCGAACACAAATTTTTTTTTACATATCTACAGCGATGAAAAAATTTCACTCGAAATGGATGAAATTTTGTACAATTGTACTTCTTGAATTATCAATCACGAAAATGAAAACAGAATCGTAAAATATCGAACGGTTCGTTACTACAGTCATTCAAATGTTTCGTTCGGACCTCTGAAATATTGAAAATAAAATTGTTTTGGGTTCTAGAGTCAAAATGATTAATTATTGGCAGGTCTAAACATTTTAGATCAATTTAACGAAAAAAATCAGTGAAACTTAGTTGGGACTCGAAACGACGTTGGTATTAAATAGAGAAATGGCACTGTTCTAAGGATTTAATATTCGTTGCCAGGCAACAGTAGTTCGTAGTTCGAATACTGTTTGCGGTCGGGACATCCGGATAAAATTATTTTGATCTCAGTTTTCATTAGTTAGACGCTGGAGGTTAGCATAGAACACTTACTGACATTCAAACAAAACAATGGCACGTGTTTCCCTAGAAACAAGCTCGCAATAAAACTCAAGATAATAATTTATAGGTATTAATAGGAATAAAGTCTCATTATTTTTCACAAACAGAAATACGAATCATCTGGAAATTTATAGAACGGTAATCGAAGAGTTGTATAATTAACTATCCTGAGTGGTAAATCGATAGCATTTTATCTTATCGAAGGATACCCTTGAACAAATAACAAGTTAGTGATGACTGAGAATTCAATCCAAACATATATTTATGGTTAGAATTTCTTGAAAACTGTATCAGATGGCCAGAGCTAAGACGATGGATAGCTGTCGGCTGCCTTGAACCAAATGATTGGAGAGAATTACTACCGTTTAAATCGATATTACAATACAATTATTTTATAGTGTTTAATTGACCAGGAAATGAATATTGTCCCGGGGGACTATTGAGAATGTACAAGGGGTATTCATTTATTCATGGGATGAAAGCAATGGTTTCAAATGTGGGATTATGCATCCCATATATACAAATGTCCAGCAAAATTAAATTGTTGAACTTTTGTATTCTGGGATTGGAGAAGAAGAACAAATATTTATTGCCGAAAATTCCTCATCACATAACATTCCGCTGAGTATATTTTGAACACAAAAATTAACTATTTAGCAATAGTAATAAACTATGCTCTTAGTAAAAAAAACTGAAAAACCCCGAGCAGGAGTTTTTGAACGATCGTTTTTGGTGGAGCAATGAGAATATTACCTCAAAATTTTATATGCGATTTGAGATTCATACCAAATAATATAAATGCAGAATCTCAGCACAAACGGAATTATTTTCTGAAAATTATTCAAGAAATTAAATATGTACACATAAATAATGTTACAAAAACTAAATTCTATGGTTCTGATGATGCAATCCCCTTGAAATTCTGCATGAACATTCAGTATAGTAGTTTTCACTCGAATCGGATTATTCTGTTATGGAAATAGTTAAATTCTTCTTTTCAATATTTCTATTGAATTATCTATGGTTCTGTTAACACTATGGCCACGAAATTTAGTATGTAGATTCAGTATATCAATCTTAATTTAAAGAAAAAATCTCACTCGAGATCCTGTTATGGAATATAATATAAAAATTTTTCTTTACAATATTCGAATTGAATTTGTTCTAAGAAACAAAATTCTGAAGGGACATTTTTTATGGAACGCCCTGTACGATTTGGCTGGTTAACGAACTCAACCGAGTCATTTGGTAAACAAATTCACCCTGAAAATTTCAGCTCTAAAACAATCCCTTAGAAAGTTATTGTGTTAAAGGCCGGTCGGACGACCCAACGGACATAATTGAATTTGACCACGATTCGTCATCAGGGAGTAGAACCCTATCGTTTTGGACCATTTTCGGCTCGAAATACGAGAATAACAGATATTTGGGTGAAATGATATAGGACTCGCTTAAGTAGAACGAGCACTCAAAAAAGATCTCTCCGACGGCCAGTTAAAAACGAGAACATCAAGAAGATTCCTTGACGAGAATATTATGAAAGTCCTTAATTATTATTCGATATGAAATTGTGACCGAAAAAAACTTTTTGTACAACTGTCAAAAAAACTTGACTTTTCTTCATCACTATGGATGCGTAAAATATTACTTTTTTTCATCTCTAAGAAATTTATTGATATCATCCCTCGATAACCTTTAGATTCATTCCTCGGTATCCGACGTGCTTTTTCTTAATAAGCAGGACAAATTTTGAAAAATTCCTTATATCAATATTTTCCTTGACATTCAATGTTTTTTTTCTAACATTGAGCTCCATAACATGGAAGGTTTCAAAATTTTTGATTTTTCCTCGAAATAGCATGTGAGCACATTTTCAGAAACCTTTTTACGTTGTTCTTGTTGCACCATTCTCGAAGTTGGTTATATGTTTTCTCATATATTAGCTTTGATTTGGTGGTAACATATTAGATACAATTGTATTTGCTTCTTCGACCATGTCTGCGGGGGTGTCACCACCACTATCATGTTCAACATCCATCTTCTTTAAAATAATTCGAAATGAAGCAACTACGAGCAAATACTGTCAAAGATTCAAACAGTTTCAACAAACTGTTTCTATAGTTACGACACAGAAAGATCACTGGATTCATTTAATATTGTACTGGAAGCATTATCTTCAATAATTATACGTATTTCAGACGATGTAAATTCACATTCCAGTTGTACCAAAAATGTTGTTTGTATTTCGTGCGTGTAAAATTCGTGTTTTCATGGCACATTCGAGTGAATTTTTGTCCTCGACTGCGGTCTCGGCCAAAATTAAACTCTCATGTGCCATGAAAAGAACACTCATTTTACGCACTTAAACAAAAATAACTATCAGTACTTTGACCTAACGATGTTGCATTTGTGTCGTAGGAACACTCAACTTGAGTGACGGTAAAAACAATAGGCGAAAAACCTATCAGAAAGGTCCTGAAACTTCTGTGAGTCCTATATAAACTTTCACATACTCTAAACCAGTAGAGCTCGAAAAGTTAATAACACTTGTACACATTGTTGATATACATGGATAACACTGGACCTGAATGTATGCCCTGAGTTACTCCAGATGTAATCAAACGAGTACCTATATAAGAAAATAAAGTTCAATCCTCAATGGTTTATTCTGGAAGGAATTTTCTGAATTTTTGCTGAGGCCCTTGTCGAATGCTTTGGAAAAATCTAATGTCATATAGTTATTAAAGGGTATTCAGATGCAGAAATAGGAAAATTTCCCTGATGCTAAAAGATAAAAAAATAACAGTCTTGATGCATGAAGTCAGTCATTCAAAAAACATTATTCATGAGAAGAATTTTCCTTTCGATGTGCCAGTACCTACCTCTTTATATTAGAGGTGTTGTTATGGCGATGGTATTTTAATTTACCATTCTCTTAGTTCTTCATTTACATTAATTATTGCGGTAATGGTGGTGTGAAAAAAATATTAATTGCTGATCGATTATGTCTGAGAACATTTCAGAATCGGTTGTTATTAGTTGTATTGAAATTATGCTCTAGGTCTGGTAAGTAATCATAACAGTCGACGAGAGATAATTTGCATGAAGATTTCCATTACGCACATACACTACCTTACTCAAAATAGACGTGCATTAGATCCAGCAAGTGATGGATTCACATTTGTAACCAAATACAGGCTGTCCTGCAACTAGTCTTTCTTACCTACTTCTCGGGTAGGAGGGACCTAAAGAGTAGAATTCGAAACTGAAAATTTCAAACATTTTTACATAAAAATGTTTGTCATAATATTTTCGAATATACAGGGTGTCCCGTAAATACCACGCGAAAGTGACACTGGAGATAGATTGACATTAGGTCTTTCAGATAGCATCAACATGACCTCAGTAAAAGTCCGCTGGTTTTCGAGATATAACCACTTTTGTGTTTTTTGAAAATCTCTAATTTTCGGTCTTCAAACTCATTTTTTTTTACCTAGGCTACCCTGAATAGTTGCTTAAAACAATGAAGTAATAACTTCACCGAGAACTAGAACAAAATCCTTTAAAAAAATGTCTAACTTGTTGTATTTTATGACGAAGTTAAAACGTTAACTTAAGTTTGACTGACTGATGTGAAAAAAAATCAGACTGAATTGACAAATAATCGTAAAAACTGGTCCATTTCCAGCACTTTTCAAAATGATACAACACTACCAATTTTTTATGTCAAAACCTTAGAAATTATAATTTTGTCGCGAGAGATGTGTTTATGCCGAAATAATTAAAAATTAGGAAAAATGCACAAGTATCACCTGTTGCCAAATTACATGTTGCTTGATATTCTTTCCTCGCTACCGTTTCAAACAACCATTATTTTTGCTCTTCTTTCTCTTTTATCTCACTTTCTCTTTCATTTTTGTTTGCAAAAGTGGTGATATCTCGAAAACCAGCGGACTTTTACTGAGGTCATGTTGATGCTATCTGATAGACCTAATGCCAATCTATCTCCAGTGTCACTTTCGCGTGGTTTACGGGACACCCTGTATATATTCACGAATGCATTCATGGTGAAAGTATACAGAGGATGAAGTGCTATATTCATTTCAATACACAAGAAGGGCAACAAATAGATTGTAATAACTATAGGATTATCTATAACGAGTACAATTAGTATGGAAGAATAATAAGAGATCTAATAGAAGCAGAATACCTAAACCAAGAAGAGGTGGAACATTGTGGCTTTCGAGCTGGCAGATCTTGTACCGATAATGTCTTCTGTCTGAAACAAATAATTGAGAAAAGGTCACAAAGAAATAGGGCAACGCATCTGATTTTGTAGATTTACAAAAAGCATATGATAGCATTCCTCTCATGAAACTATGGGAAGTACTTCAAGAGACTACTATCAAACACCACTTGTTAAAGCTATCAAAAATATATATGATAACATGATAACATGCGTGAGGTTTGGAAATATAGAATCAGAGCCATTTTCAGTCAATAAAGGTTTACGCCAGGGTTGCTGCATTTCTCCTACGCTCTTTAATATATATAGCGAAAGCACTGTCACTGTGGAAAAGAAAATGTAGAGGTATGGGTATCGAAATTGATAGAGATACTTGCATATATACTCTTACACTCTTCAATTTGCCGACGATCAAGTAATTTGTGCGAATGATAAAGAAGACCTAGAATATATGGCGAGAAAGCTTCAAGAAGAGTATGGAAGATGGGGTCTTCAGATGAATATATCTAAAACGAAATATTTATGTGTTGGAGAAGAAACCACTGATTTGAAGCTAGAAATATAATGAAACAATAAAGAAATGCGAAAGCTACAAATACTTGGGAATCAACTTCAATGCAGAAGGAACAGATGACGCAGAAATTAAATCACGAATAAATAAGACAAAAAAATAATAAGTTCGCTGAATGGTATTCTATGGAGCACAGAGATAGGAAAGAAAAGAAAGATACGAATATATGATACACTAATAAAAAGTACTCTATTATACGGATCTGAAACTTGGCGATTGAAAGAACAACTGAAGAGGAGGATAGAAGCTACAGAAATGGATGCAATACGACGAGCATCCAGAACTTCGAGAAGAGAGAGGATACCGAATTCGATAATAAGGGAAAATATGGAAATAAAAGAGACAGTCACAGTATATATAGAAAGAAAGCAGCTGGTATGGAATGGACATGTGCAAAGAATTGCAGATAATGGATTACCAAAGAAAGTAATGAGATTGATACCTCTGGAAAATAGAAAAAGAGGAAGACCAAGAACGACATGGATTAATGGAATAAGAAAATCAATAAGTGAAAGAGGACTAAATGATGAAGACTGCAACAATAGAAGGCATTGGCAATTGGGAATCAGACAACGTCTTTAGGATGTTTTTAACCCGAATGTATATATATATGGTTTTTCTCCATAATCAGTTAAGTTTCATCATATGTATATGCATTATTAAAAATTTTGCAAATAGCTCATAAACTCAAACAGTAACAACATTCAATTAACACAAAAAAGCAATAACAATTCCTCCATTCGCACCGAGAAAATCCTGTCACGTCCAAGAAATAATAATACTCAATTAAAAACAGTGATTCTTACATTCGGCCATAAAGCTGACCGAGAAGAAGCGGGACTCGGGCCATGGAAGAAATGAAGACACCCGACGTGCTTTGGCTCAGTCGGTAATGTGTATCTAATTGAAATGGCTCTTCGTCCCACAAAAAGCCACAGGCCATAAAGTTGAGTTTACTGGCTTGTAGTTCGTTACAAGAAAACCTGGGGAGAGATAAGGCATGGATCCTCTCGGAGCATAGCATCTTTTTCTGCGATTATTGACAAAGTTGCGTTTTATGCATCCTAAACGGAGGTCAGAAGTGTACTAAACTTTTATGGTGTGGGAGAATAAAGCGAATTCACTTATTCTAACACCATTACACAAATTGAAACTGCGAAATTGAGATTTTCATGGTAGATC
This sequence comes from Propylea japonica, assembly GCA_013421045.1. Taxonomy (NCBI): domain Eukaryota; kingdom Metazoa; phylum Arthropoda; class Insecta; order Coleoptera; family Coccinellidae; genus Propylea; species Propylea japonica. The sequence goes on along the minus strand of JACDNR010000487.1, from coordinate 6,047 downwards.
AGAGGTTTCAACACGTAAGACAAATTGGTAAATAGCCTGGTTGAGACCATAGTTCCTGTTGATTCACATAAAACCAGTACCTTAGATCTAGGTCCAGATTTTTCTTGAAGATTTTCAACAAACTTTTAAAGAAGCACTGACATCAAATCGGATATCGATTGAAATATATTCTGTGAGGATTCTGCATTTCTGAAAAACTTTATAGGTTTTCACTCCCAGTCTCTGAAACGGAAATAATTAAAAACATTTTAATCAGAAGAAGTGCTCCTGCGAAAATCTTGCACATAATTTTCAGGAGCCATTTGGTCTTGAAAAAATTGTTGCCTAACTGTAAAACTGAAAAAGGAAATAAATGAAAAGGACAATGTAACGTTTTCGTGTCTATATCAGACACCTTCTTCAGACAAACTTGTAAAATCTTCAGAATTGTGTGTTTTCTCATTTGTAGTCTAATTGACATTGAAAGTTGTCAACACATAGAGATATTGATTTATTTAATTTGAAGTTTGCTGATGTCATTTTGTCCTTTAATAAATCAATCCAAATACGATCTATTGCAACAGAACAATTGGCCAAATTATCTACTTCATCTAACAAAATACATGTGGATTCCTTGATTTCCTTTGATAATTATCGGTTCCGTCATTAGGATCTTGTGTTGTTCCAGTTCATCATATGATCTCCGCTATTTGAAATACATGATCACCGATTTGTGATCTTGTAATGTCTCTATATTTGATGTTGTTCTTATGTTTCCGTTTTCTTATCTCTAAAGAACTTGATGTCTCTTCTGTATAAGATTTTCCACATATGTAGGGAATATTGTAAACACAATTTTTTTGATTTTTGTGTCTCATTTATGGGTTTCGCTTCTGGTTAGAATGGATCTCAAATCATTTTGTGTTTTGAAAACAGTTCTTATATTGAATTTGGAACCAATCTTCTAATTTTCTCTGGAAGGCCAGGAATATAAGGAATGACGTTCAATAACACAAATTTTGTAGTTCTTGACGGTTTTCTGTTTGTACCTGATCATCATTATAATTTATAATATTTTATTTCAGAGACTGGGAGTGAAAACCATAATAACCTATAGTTTTTCGCCTTTGTATTGGAAATTCAAATATTGATATTACGAGGGGAATTATTTTTTTCATTTCACAGTGGGCGTTAAAATTATGCAACAAATTTATTTTCTCAGAGAAAGGTCAATTTTTGTTACACTTTGCTAAAAGTTTATGCAATTTGGAAGGATATTTGTTTATATTCTTCTTTTATGGTGTGGAAGAATGAAGTGGATCGAAATCACTCCCAAGTCCTAATACCATTGCACAAACCGCAAACTGAAAAATTTGAAATTTTCATGCTAGATCAGAAAGTTTTACATGTAAGACAAATTGGTAAATAGCTGAAATTAGACCATATTTCCTGTTACTTCGCATAAAACCTGGAACTGAATTTCAAACTTTGAACCGCCTCTGGAAGTTTCATGTTAAACTGGTAATACGGATTTTCAACAACAAATATTCAAAGAAGCACTGACATGAAGTTTGTTCGTTTTGCTCGCTTTATTATGTTGGAAATACAAGTATGAATTGTACGAAAACTCTTCCGCACTGGTTTAATTCTACGAAACTTCCTTGAATATAGTTAAAATTATCTGTTCGTGATTCAGCTAGAAAAGTTCTAATTTTGAAGGTGAGACTTGAACCGGTAAGTTGAATACATAACTGTAAAGAATGGAAATTATTTCAAGAACAACCTATATGGATTCCTTTGTTACTCCGATATACATGATGTTTGATAAATTTCTCGTATTTTAGTTTCGCTCCTGATTTTTCGATCGATTAGCGGCTGAAAATTTATATTCAGTTTGAAGTCATCAGTTTCGATGAAAAACAGTACCTACAGTAGAACTTCCCTATAATGAAGGCGCTAAATCCGCAAAAAAAATTCGTTATAATGAAATTTCGTTATACAGAAAATTGTTTCTATAGTCGGCAATGTCGCGGTCGACTTCACTGATAAATTTAAGTTTATCATTAAAACTTAAGTGCTCTTTTTAGTCATTTTCGCACAACTTTCACACTAGCGTAATGGTTAGATTGAAACCAAACCAGCGGTGTATTTAAAACTGTTTCAGAAGGATCTTTCTGCCCGCCGTAATTATTTAGTTTGAGGTCGGGATTTATTACGTACGTCCGGAAAAATTTCGGGGAAAAAACCCACCCTAATACCTTCTTACCAATACCCATTCAAAAAGTGATATTCTTTGAATACTTCGTTATAGAGAGAATTTACTTCGTTTTAGAGGGTGTTCTTAACATGGAATTTGGATTCAAGGTGCAATGTTTCGTACGAAATTCGTTATACAGAGAAATTCGTTATAGGGAAGTTCCACTGTATTGAAATTGAACGAAAATCAGGTCTGGGCTCATTTCGGCTTAAGTTCAAACTCAAACACATGAAAAACACCCTGCACCCATGTAGTTCCGCATAATGATTTTGATATTTATTTTTTTCTGCATGTACGACTGTCCGAATTATTGAAGATAGTTGGTTTTCCCCAGCAGTGGATTATTTTTAATAAATTCGCAGAAATCCTGATATGATGAAACGAGCAGTTGTGAGCCTCCCGAAGAAGGACAAAAAATTATAGAAAGTGGAGGCAGGCATTCTGAACATCTACATTGTGAACGGGAAATTCTTGATAATGGCTCATTAGTTGAAAGATCATTTGGGCTATTTCCGTTAACTTGAATTGTTCTATCCAACGTTTCGGCAAGCATTCGCCAGGGAAATCGCAAAATTGAACTTAAAATTCAGCAAAAAATTATTGCTTCTAGCTTCTGACATTAGCTATCAGAAAATGAATGTTTACAAATTCTGCGTTAGAGGTCACTGACATGATTTCATAACTAAGATGATGTGTAATATTTAAATAAGGTTTGTTCAGATTCAGACGTATTATTGGTCTCCAAACATCCTTTATTTCAATGAAGGGCGCACTGATGGTTGGCACTGTTGGCAGATATAGTCATGAAGGCTGCTTTTTTCATTCTTCTTCCTTTGATATTATGGAAACCTCGTTCCATCTGATATTGTGGTCTTCGTTCATAGCATGTTGGACTAGTTTGGATTTCTGGTTTTTGATTCTAATCTTGAGGGGGCGTTTAGTTTCCCCAATGTAGGATCTGCCGCATTCACAGGGTATTTCATAAATACATTCCTTGGTAATTTGATTCTCGTTGAAAGGTTTCACTTTCGTGAGTTTTCCCCTGATTGTGTCTTTGGTCTTGAATGCTGTTCTCACATTGTATTTGTTACCAATCCTTCTTATCTTTTCAGACATACCTTTACATATGGTATGACACAGGTTATTGTTTCTGTAGGATCATTGTCTATTCGTTGGGGCTCTGTTCTTGTTTCCCTCGGTTCTCTGGCTACATCGAGAATCTTGGTGTAGTCATTTTTCTTGAGGGTGTTTGTTATGATGTTGTATTCCTCATTAAGATCTTCTGGGTTAATGAATATTGGCTGCTCTGTCGTATAAGCATCTGGCTACTCCTAATTTGGTGCTCAGATTATGGTTGGATTGGTAATGGAGATTGGCCTGTGTTGGTTGGTTTTTTGTAGGCTGTGGTTTTGGGAGTCCCATTTTGCTAATGAACAAGTACATCAAGGAAAGGTAATTGGTTATTTTCCTCGATTTCCATCGTGAATTGGATCGATTCTTCAATGCCATCGAGGTGTTCTAGGAATCTGTATAGGTTTTTTCTACCATATTGCCATATCACAAATGTTTAATTTTGCGATTTTCCTGAAGACGGCTGGCGAATGCTTACCGAAACATTGGATAGAACAATCCAAGATAATGGAAACAGCCCAAATAATCTTTCAACTAAACATCTACAATTTAGACCCCCATTCATCCACAGGAAGATGATCAATTTTTAGTTTAATTCCTTTTTAATTTTGACTATCATTAATTTCTAGATAGTGTAGATATTCTTTGAATATAATATGTGTATTAATAATTACAAAATATTTTATAATTCGGAATGACAATTTTGAATGGCTAAATTGGTATGACGATAGAATACAATCATCAGATTATCTGTTGAAGAAAAAATTTTAATTTAGAATTTCTGAATACATTTTTTTGCAGTGCTTCATTACACTACGAATAATCCATTCATATCGGGACAATTGCGAATGCAGATCAAGAAAATGTTAAAATCATGAGGAAAAACAACTTACAGGGTGGGTTGATTCCGATCAAATTCTAAGTTCTGTTTCATTGAGAGTTGAGACTAACAATTTTCCGATCAATTCGATCAATAGTTTAAGGGGTAATGGCAAAACGAAAATTAGGGAAATTCGGAAAAACTTCCTCTATTCACGGTCTTCATTTGTCTGTTTACTAGTGAAACAACCTGTATTTCCAAAAATGAATCTCAAAAAGCACCACCAGACACTTAAGAACAATTAACAGTCTTTTTGTTTACTGAGCAACATAATAAAATTTGGTATATCCTACTTGCTTACGACAATATTCAAGCTCTCACATTACTAAAAACAAGCGCTCAAGCTACACATCAATATCCAATAGCAGTCAAAACAAGGGCCCATAAAAATATTACCATCTAGAGGCGTGGTCATCCGATAAAGACCTTTTAATTTAATGATACACCTTTTATAAAAGCCATTAACACTTCCAATCTGGCTAGAAATCTCGTTTCAGAACTATGCTAGGCTAATATCCTGGATATTTCATTACATGATCACGCTGCGTTCGGCAAGATAAGGCACGGGCTAATCTAACAACGGTTTCAATGGTTTTATATAGTCATCCTATGCAGACTCATCGAGGGTTAAATCTAATTTTTTTATGTGATGTTCACCTGGACTGAGATTGTATCCGACATGCGATCAGATCAGATGAAAGGACCTATTCAAGCGTTTGGCGGTTTCGAAAAACGAGAGGAATAAATGAGAATTCACAGATAGTTGTTGGGGCTACCATCTAGATTTTCCGTTTTCATAGTTACTACATTTTATATTATATATTTTTGATCTAGTTGCATGAAATGTTTTGGCAGTAGGAGTTGTCAATGAATTAAAAAGTTGAATACATTAAAAATATTTGCTCTTTCCTTGGTCCATATAACGGGCCCCAAACCGAACAGTCGATATCCTGATTTATAGAATTTACATTTTGGCGATCCTGCCAGGATATGTTGAGTTGTTGGCGGTTAAAACGGGAATACTAAGAGCTGGAATCAAGAAAATTGAAAATGAAGTGTGTTCCAGTTCTGGTGGGACCAGGGATGATATTACAGTTGAAAATTGGAAAAATTTGATCGATGATAAAGCAAAAAGAATTTTTGAACTTGATAGTAATATAGAAGAGATTTTGATGTCAGAAGAATCACTGGATGAAGATGAATTGATGAAAGAATTTACCGAGCAAGAAATATTTAGAGAAGAAATTATCAAGATGAGAAATGAAATAGTATTTACGCAGAATAGATCTGTGAGTGGAAAATCGAACAATTTGAATTATCCGAAACTAGAACTGCCAAAATTTGATGGAAATGTCAAGAATTGGATCAACTTTTGTGGACAATTCAAGAAAATTCAGGAAGATCAGAAAATCATGCAAGAGGATAAAGTTCAGTATCTACTTCAAGCCACCCTGAAAGAAAAAGTGACGCAACCTATAACAGAAAAACAAGAAAAAGTCTTTGATAATGAGGATTCTGAAGGAGATTTGATACAGAAACTGATGAGAAACGAAGGCAAGCTATCTTCAATGATGATTATTACAAAAATGGCCCTAAAGAAGACATAAAACCATCTATGATATAATTCATGAGGATGCTGCTGATATACAACCTGAAAATTATGATAATTGGACAGGTGACACAAAAGTTGAAGAAAACGATGCCCTCATTGTGACGATAATGATTTCAATATGAATGCAGGAATATGATCCCAAGCCACTCAGAAGGCGTTTGTGGACAGTACAAGATGGAAGAAGAAAA
>JACDNR010000486.1:0-43814 GCA_013421045.1 Propylea japonica | reverse complement strand
ATCCAGTGGCTTAATCTAATTTTTCTGAGTGGTTTCCTTCATTCCTAGCAGCGATATATGACATGTTATACAGGGGTTTCCTAAACATGCTGCAAAAATTCAGGGGGTTGTTCCTTGGACTATTTTAAGCATGTTTTGTCCTTTGATGATTTTTGAAAAACCTCTTTGTTTCAAAGATACAGGGCGGAACAAATTTTCATATTTTTAAAATTAATAATAGTTTAAATAAATATGCGTACAGCACTGTGTTTACTAAGTAGGTACAATTTATTTTTAAATGTGGAAGACTTGCGAAATCGGATCATTGCTGGGTGTAACTTAATGAGAAATGATCCTGGTGTTTTGAAAGGGTTCGGCAGTCAATGAGGAGAAGATTGGATGCTTGTATGCTGGCTAGAGGTGGTCATTTTCAACAGTTTTATGGGTAAGTTAAATTTTTATGTAATTTTTCAAAATAAAATGTATTATCTAAAATTTTGTTTCCCCTGTATCTTCGAAACAAAGAGGTTTTTCAAAAATCATCAAAGGACAAAATATTCTTAGAATAGTCCCCTGAATTTTGCCGCATGTTTAGGAAACACCCTGTATATTGTTGAAACGAGGAAAAAACGGTGTTTATTCTTAAGTATAAATAAATTATTGTTTTCATAAAAAAACAATTTTTTGTAATAAGTCAGGAAGGAAAACCCTCAGAAAAAAAATAGATTAAACCACTGACCACTGGATTCCTATCAAAAAAGTGTCTATATATTTTTGTTTCGAATTCATACCATAAACAGGTACGGAGATAGTGGCCAAATAAGAAATTTCCCAAATGTCAAATTTAGCTTATAACTCGAAAAACAAAAGACGATAGAGCAATGCGGCAAAATCAGTTTTTCGAAAAAAGACCAACGTCATACGCTAAACAACTGTCGAAGACAAACTGTTTTAGTTCAGGGATCACCAATTCTGGCCACTCTGTACATATCAATGAAAAAAAGAATTAAATATCGAATCTCCAAGTTTTTATCTTGAAAATTATCAATGATCACTTGTTGGGCGAAATTTGCGGAGAAGGAAAATATTTTTAAATCGCCCAAAGAATACGGGAGAGTCTGGGTTAATTCATTTTTCCGTTAAGAATTTTTATCGATGAAATTTTTTTCGTACTGATGAAAATTTTCCTAGGTCAAAAGGAATAGCAATGCTGGGGCGTGAAACAACATATTCATAGTTTTTTATCAACTAGTTCCTTAATGGCAGTGATATGATTAATCGTCGAGATACAACGTGCTCTTTCCGCTCACGCGGTAATACTTCGAGACTATTAATCGCTAGATAAATAACTGAGTTCATTAAAAGATTTTTCATCGATTTCATTATGAATTGATAATAAATTCTTGATTGAAATATGTATTATTTTGCACAAGACATACTTTTGACACAATATAATTTTATGTTCTAGTAGAGTTATGACATTATTCGTATCCTTCAGAATGCTTTATCTTCGGTTGCCAATGGCAATTGCTCATTAAATAGCAGGAGTTGAACATTAAAATGGGTAATTAATGTGCAATTTCTTACACATTGCAATCACCTTTCATTTTGGGGTCGACGAAAAAATAGATTTTTTTCGTCTGAGTCATCGAAATTCGAGATAAGTAGGTTGCATGCTTTTAGCATTTCATGGACTACTTCTACTTAATTGAAAATTTTCGATCTGTAATCGAAAATTCTGTTCTTGAGAGAGAAAATGATTGCAGAAGCTAATAAATAGTGGTCCCGTATTTTATGACATTTCGCTATAGAACTTCCTGTTTCATGATATACCAGATGATATAAATCATCAACTTCATCGGCATTTTCTCTTTATTAACCCTTCAAAGGCGGAGTTTCTGTTTTTCAAACAGAGTAAATTTAGCGATCTCTTATGAGTGAATTATATCATCAATGATGAGGAGGAAAATAAGAATTTCAATTTTTTTTTATTTTCACAAAAAATAGTGTGACCATATGTTCACACTAGCTCAATACAATGAATTTAATAAGCGTGTTCTCCGTGAATCTAACTTCATTCATAGGATGAACCCAATGATTTCTCATATTTTCGCCAAATATACTTTGCCACATCGTTATTACACAAAATTCTTCTTCTGAGTCCGAATTCTTTTTTTTTCAATTTACGTTCGAAAGAAACAGATACACTGATTATTAAATATGTTAAGCTTATGAAAAGTAAACAAACGTTCCCCTTCTCCGTCTCTCTGTTCTGTCTCTGGCGATGCGGTGTGCGCCGACACGAGACAGCAATTGAAATCCGTGTTGTCGACCAACGGTTTGTCGGGGACAAGCTCGGTGTGCGCCCAACCAACGCGCCGGGCCATTCATTTTCCTTCATAGGGTTGAAATTTGTATATCGGGGATCCTCAATTCGGGCCACCCCGTACACCGCATCTAAGGTTATTGGTTGGAATTACAAACCACACTGTTCTCGTGTTCTCTATTCCGTATTATGTATTTTCTGAATATTTGAGAAGACCGCAAGTTGCTGTATGCAACATTTGTAAGCAAAGTTCAGCTTTAATAACGGTATTCATTGAACATTTGTAGTTTCAACGCTTGCCCATTATACAGAACGCGCTCCAAATGAACGATATGTTTCTGCTGAAATATTTCATCAAAATATATATTTCGCAAAATGGTGAATGCGCAACAACTTTTAGCTAATATTTTCAAGAGTTCAAATCACGTGAAATGATGAAAACTTGTTTTCTGTGTTTTATTTACTCTGATATCATTTGAAGGAAAAAATATCAGTTTGCAATTCAAAAAACTTTTCCGTGGGTAGGAATATTCATGATGAATCTTTATGAATAACAAGGCTGTAGCGAGGAGGGGGCCGGTCCCCGAAAATTTTCGGTAGTACGGTATTTTTTCGGTTTAGCATTCGGTGGGACTTAAAAAAAGAAAAGTCTTCACTACCCAAGATTTGGAGAAGGGCGCGGTGTCCGGACCAACCCCCTCCCAATTTTTTGTGGCTATGGCCTTGTGAATAAAAGCACTGAAAGGAAACTCCTTAAAAAATTCAAGAAAAGCCATGAGCAGATGCTTTTGTGCGCTCATTCAATGGTGGAACAATAGGGCTAGTACCCATATGGTGTAAAGAACTTGAGATTGATACTAAATATATAAATGCAAAATCTACGCATGATCCGAATAATATTGGGTATCATCCGCCACTGAAAATGTAAAAACTTGACAATTAATAATTAAATTCTATGGTCATAATACTACATCTTCTTGAAATCCTGTATGAGCGTTCAGTATCTCATTCGTTATAGAAGTGTAAAATTTCTTCTTTTCAATATTCCAATTGAATATTCATGTTTTCATGGTAAAATTGAATATCTCGTTATGGAAATATGGAGTTTGTTCTTTACAATATTTCAATTAAATTTCTTATGGCCAAAAATTTTGCATGAACTTTATTACTAGCATCGTGCATTTGGCCGATAAATTTCATCCCGATTGGTTTCGTTTTGTTTGAGAAATCGAGGAACAAAATTTGGAATGGTCACCATGAAAATCTCAAGTTTTAGGACAATCCCTTGAAAGTTATCGTGCTAACAGCGGACGCACGGAAGGTCCCACGGACAAAATTTAATTTGACCACGAATACTTGGGAGTCGAACCCTACCATTTGAGATCATTTTGGGCTCCAAATTCGAAAATTACAGACATTTGGGCAGAACAATATAGCACTCGTTTAAGTAGAACGAGAGTTCAAGTTCAAACATGGTACATCATACTGGATACGATCGTTGCTTATGACATTCTGAGCATCTCGAAAGAAGAACAGTTTAACTTGCCATTCATCTCCCCGTATTCTTTGGTTTCAAAAAGTTGTAATTCAAGGATCTTTATCCGGTCTACTTCATACACCGCCTCTAAAGTTTATTGGGTGTAATTAGACTACTCCACTACTAATTAGGTTCTCTTATTCCGTAGGTACTGTATTACTCTGAATATTTCGAAGTCCGCAAAGTTGTTGTATGCAACAAAAGTAAGCAGAGTTCAGCTTTAATAATGGTATTCATCGAACATTTGTAGTTTCAACGCTTGTCCATTATACAGAACGCGCTCCAAATTAACGATATGTTTTTGCGTCAAATCAATTTATAGTTAGTTACTGCGAATCGGGCCGAGAGTAACGCATTGCAATTACTCATTCGGTATTGCTTGCACAATGCTTCAATTGAACTTTAATGAGGGAAACATATTCAATGCTCCAAGGTTTCATTTTCCAACGAATTCTATATGAAGCAAATTACTACACATACCCATTGTTACCATATACCGATATGTATATTGTACAAGCTTTAATATAATAGAGATTCACATCAAAGTTTATACAGGGTGTCCCAAGATGTTCCACACAGCCAGGATCTAGACCGAGTTCTAGACCCTCAAACCTGATGAAATTCCAAACGAATAGTTACTTAATCTACTAGGTTTTAATTGACAGCGACCAATGGTCAAGATATTTCAACGAAACCATTAACCGGGTTTAATGAAAGACTTTATTACAAATTGTTTTTTCCAACGACCTCATTATGAATTGATAATAAATTTTTTGATTGAAATACATTCTTATTTTGCATAAGACATAAATTCGACATAATAAAATTTCCAGTAGAGAGTTGGATATTACTATTAAAGCTTCTCAATGCTTTTTGTTAGGTTACCCATGACAATTGCACATTGAAATATAATGAATTGAACATTGAAATTGGTCATTAATGTTCAATTTCATACACATGGAACTCATCTTTCATTTTGAGGTCGGCGGAAATAGTTATTTAATCAACTAGGTTATTGAAGACAGCGACTAATGGTCAAGATATTTTAACGCGTGATCAGAGCGAACGCGTTAATGGCTGGATGATTTTTTCCATGATCCCTGCTTTTCAATTTTAATTTGAAAGTTGAGGTGATTCAATGAAATTTTTTGAAGGACCACTCAATTCACTCGAGAAGAGATAGTGAACTGTATTGCGTTTGAAATGGTAGGGCAATTGGGTAATTAATTAATGGTCGAATCAAGATTCATCGAATAAAGGTACGACTAACCTAGGGTGTTATGTGGAGAAGTCCTGCTGGCCAGCGTTTCGAATATCCTGTATGTTCCAGTATGAATAAACACTTGGCGTTTCGAATATCTATTGTTTTCCACTAAGAATTAACACTTTGCAGCGAAAATACAGGGTCTCTATAATGATTGTAATAGCGCAGTTGGCTTTGGATTATGCAAACCACAGAATTCTGTGATCATGCAATGCTCTGATTGGTTAGAGATTGATATTCTGTAATCCAAAGCCAACTGCTCTCATATAATCATTTATAAAGACCCTGTATAACACTTTTGAAAAAAAGCGGCGAAATATGAAAATGAAGCGGCTGATAAAATCGACGAGTTTTATATGGAAAAATGACAACACTTTTCTCAAACTCGCGGCGATACTGTTCTGTGAATTATCCATATGTGCACACATGTTTCTCTTCAGGGAAAATGTCGCACCTTTATTTGTTTGCGCGAAAGGAAAATAAACCCATGAAAATAACAATTCCCAATTACCCGCAAAACAAACTAGAACATTTAGAAAAAATAAATAACTATATATTTATTCAGAAAATAATGTTAATGTATTGCATATGTTTATGCATTAAAATTTATATACACTTATACAGGGAGCGCATAAAAACTTGTTCAGAGACCATTAGTCGCAGGTGCGTCAAGTTGGTGACACACACCCTCGAATTTTGGTATCAAATTGTTTTGAGAATTTTGTGGCCATTTTGTGCCAATTTGTGGCCGTATGTATGAATTTTGTGCCGTTGCGTCCTCGAGATATTTCAAGTTTTTCAAGTGTGTCACCAACTTGACGCTGTGACACAATGTGGAAATATGAAAATTTTTTCTTTCGAATTGTGCCCATTCTGTGCCAATTTGTGCCGTATATTATGAATTTTGTGCCCGTTCCGTTTTCGAGATATTACAAGTTTTTCAAGTGTGTCACCAACTTGACGCTGTGACACACTTGTGGAAATTCGAAAATTTCTTCTCTCGATAAATCGTGCCCATTTTGTGCCAATTTGTGCCGTATGTAACGAATTTTGTGCTCGTTCAGTTCTCGAGATATTTTTAGTTTTGTTTGTGGGGGCGTCAAGTTGGTGACACACCCTCGAGTTTTGGTATCAAATTGATTTGGGAATTTGGCGTCCATATTGTGCCAATTTGTGCAGTATACTATGAATTTTGTGCCGTTCCTTTTCGAGATATTTCGAGTTTTTCCTGTGAGTCACCAACCTCACAATGAGACTTATATGAGGAAAGCTGGAAATATTCTTCTTGGATAAATAATTCAAAATTGTGCCGTATGTTACGAATTTTGTGCCTGTTCAGTTTTCGAGATATTAACTGTTTCAGTTGTGAGGAGCGTCAAGTTGGTGGCACACCTGTCGAATTTTGGTATCAAATTGTTTTGGAAATTTTTCATTTTTGAGATATTCCATTTTTTTTTCATGAGTGTCACCAACTTGAGGATAATGCCGCTAATATAGAAAAGGCAACGAGTGTTGTTGTAAATTTTTCGGTTGCTTTGCCCATTTCCTGAAACTTACTTCAAGACGCTCTGTGGTTGGTTCAACCCATCAGCAACAAAATAAAAACAATCTTTTCCCACTTCAGTCGTGACAGTCTGTCCAATTCAAAATTGATGAAATTTCAAACACATTCTGATGTGGAAATTCCATAGAAGTTGATCAAAGATATCTCAACAAGGTGGAATTCGACCTTCCATATGATTGAACGTTTCATAGCATTAGAAAATTCTTTACCATCAACAATGGTATTTTGGAGGAACGCTTACCGCAACTGTCATCAAATTATTAAAGAACTTTCCTGAAATTTTACAAAATTTCGAGGGGACCAAAGAGGTATTGAAGAATGATTATGTTGAGAATGAATTGTTTATTTTATTGATATTCTATATCGGTACACCGTATGTTTATTTCGCAAACAAAAATATAAGTTTAATTTTTTCATCCAAGGATTCTCGTTAATATGTTGTCTATTCCCTTCATTTCTGCAGCAGGTAAGTTCTATCGTCCTGAATTATGAATTATTCGCTCCTTGACTTTTGCACCATAAGCAGAAAAATGCACGGATTAGAGAGAAGACAAGCAAATCAACCACGATGAACGAGAATCGAGTAAGGAATTGGTACAGCATATGTTTTGGGGTGGAGGCTTGTGACAAAATAAAATGATGAGGCACATCAGAAAAAAAATATTATTACAAGGAAAACATTAATCTTATAAACTCTATTTGTCAGCTGCATACTTATCATCATGAAATAATCATTACTGATAATTTGGATTTTGAATCCAATACAAATCTTCATCTTATTATGGCTATTATACTGACAATTTTAATTTTAACTTTACTTAAAAAATCATTCGGTATTAATGCTTCAACGCAATGATTCTAGCATTATTATTGTTTGGTAATTGCCCTGAGATAAGTTTTTCAAGTCACTTAACCAATTTTCACTTAAACCTTATCGGAATATGTATTTTTAACCCGAATATGCAGTTGCCGATGAAACGAAACGAAACTATCGCGTATCTGTTTATTGAATCGTTATATAGCTCATTATGGAAGAAGTAGAATAGTAGAATATTACTACTATATTATAACTGAGGATGTGTCAACATATTCGATAAGCCTGTACTTATATATTAATTCATCAACTCAATTATTATATTGAGTTGATTATTCTAAGTGAAAAGGTCGTCGAATCATTGAAATTTGGTTGTTTTCACCTAATGTCTGCCAGTTCAACAACTCATACCTTAAAATGTTCACAAAATATTATGACATGGTTTTAACGCTCGTCTTGAATTCTGCTAAATCTATTCATCTCACAGGAATAACACAACGTGTACTTGGTGACTCACATGAAAAACTCGAAATATCTCTAAAACGGAACTGGCACAAATTCATAATATACGGCACAAATTAGAAAAAATGGGCACAAAATTCTCCAAACAATTTGATACCAAATTTCGAGGAGTTTTGTCACCAACTTGACGCTCCCCCACAAACAAAACTCAAATATCTCGAGAACTGAACGAGCACAAAATTCGTAACATACGGCACAAATTGGCACAAAATGGGCACAATTTATCGAAAGAAAAAAATTTTCGAATTCCACAAGTGTGTCAAAACGTCAAGTTGGTGACACACTTGAAAAACTTGTATATCTCGAAAACGGAACGGGCACAAAATTCATAATATACGGCACAAATTGGCACAGAATGGGCACAATTTATCGAAAGAAAAAAATTTTCATATTTCCACAAGTGTGTCACAGCGTCAAGTTGGTGACACACTTGAAAAACTTGAAATATCTCGAGAAACGGAACAAGCACAAAATTCATAACATACGGCACAAATTGGCACAAAATGGGCACAAAATTCTCAAAAACATTTGATACCAAATTCGAGGGGTGTGTCACCAACTTGACGCACCTATTAGTCGCTCGATCAATAACCGATTGATTACAAGTTTTTTCGAAATTCAATATGAATTGTCTATGAATTCTTGATTGGAATACATTCTCATTTGGTAGAGACTATATTTAACATAAAAAATTTCTATGTATCTATGTTCCAGTAGAGTTTTGACAATCCTCGTAGTGCTTCTGAATAATTTGTGAACGGTTGCCATCAGAGCGGACCGTGGGCGTGGTGAGGGAGGCATTTGCCACGGGCGCAAACGACCTAGGGGCGCAAAATGTGAAATATGAAATATTCCATTTTACATCAAGATTGACTTCAAGCTCTAATTTCAAAGTGGCGAAATTACCAGTTTACAAAATTGAGAAACACGTAGTTAACGAACACTAACCAAACGGAACAAAATCCTAGAAAATTATACATGGCGAGAAACACGACTCTAGGTGCATTGTCCATTACTTAAAATATGGGAGATTATTGTCAATAAAAGGTTCTTCAGAATAAAGGGTTTCCAAAAAGAGATGTTATTTTGAATAGCCCGCTATTTCGGTAGATATCACGTTTAAGCTGTAATTTTTTGACATTCGACAAGTAGAAACTATGTCATTAATAAAATGAAACGATACACGCTTTCAAGAACCTTGTCGGACCGCAATGAAGAAATTGGTGGAAAAATTCGAGATCTTGGGACAACTTAGTGATGTGTGAAGAATAAAACCCGTGCACGTTCGCTCGAGAACAGCGAAAAGATTTGCTGCTGCCGCCGAAAGTGTTAAAGAAAATCCAGATTTGTCCATGCCTCGTCGTTCTTTGGAAATAGGGATTCCACAAACGTCATTACACCGTATTTGCATAAAGATTTGGGTCTTATGACTTATGAAGTTCAGTTAACACAAGAACCGGAATTCCATCGAAAAATCATCTTGAGTGATGAGGCCCATTTCCACCTAGGTGGCTTCGTCAACAAGCAGAATTGTCGCATCTGGGGCTCGGAAAACTCAAGAGTTATTGTTGGAAGCCTCTCTATCCGCAACGTGTTACTCTTTGGTGCGGTTTTATGGTCCGGCGGAGTCATTGGACCACTTTCGGAAAATGAGGCGGGAGCAACAGTTACGGTGAATGGATTGCCCTATCGAGAGATGATCAATGATTTTTTTTGGCCGAAATTGGATAGTATGTACTGATCTGGACAACGTTTACATTCAACAAGACGGCGTTACGTGCCCCACAAGCAACGAAAACCATTGGTCTTTTGCGGGAAAAGTTTCCGAAACCGTGTTATCTCTCGAAGAGGTGATTACAATTGGCCACCGAGGTCTTGTGATTTAACACCTTGCGACTTCGTGAAAGAGAAGGTCTACGCCAATAGCCCATCAGCGTCGATTCAAACCTCGAAGATGGAACTCGTGAGGCTATCGAGGACATATAGCAGCCACTTTGCGATTTGGTTATGGAAATGGATATGGTCCTGTAAGCATGGTCGTTTTCCCACTATTACGCATAGGCTTCTTCATAATGAAATAAACATCCCTAATTGTATTGAAAAATGGCATTTCTTTTAATATCAAAAAAACCCTTTTATTGGAAAACCCCTTATAATCAATAAGTGTCTATTATAAAAATCATATATTTATTGAAAAATAAATTTCTTCAAGGGCGCATTTTGATAGTTTGCCACAGGCGCTAGAATCCTAGTTCCGGCTCTGGTTGCCATGAGGATTGCACATTAAAATAGCATAAATTGAGCATTAAAATGGGTTCAGTATTGATCAATTTTTATACATTAAAATCACCTTCATTTCGAGATCGGCGGACGAAAAAAAATGCCAGCAATGACTTTATCAGAAGAACTCACAATCTTCGAACGGAAAAGGATAGGTATGGGAACTGAATATCTCATTTGAGTTATTTAGCAGGCTCGATCGGTGGAGTAGTTTCAAAGTTGTTGATAATGGAATATTTCCCTTATTTCCAAAACTGCTCATCCGGTCGATATGAAACTCAGTTCTTGATGGTGATCTTCTCATGTCTGCAAAATTCTATGAAACTCGAATAATTTTACGATTCGAGAAAAAAATCCAAACTATTCTATGACGTGATATATCGTTATATGAATTTTCTTAATATATTTCTGTTGTAATCATCATACAAGTCTTTCGACGTTATTCTTATTGAAAGAACCGTAATATTTTTTCCAAAAATCGTAATGAATTTTGAGTTTATTTCTTAAAAATCGTGTAATAATTCGATTTTCATTCTGCAGATATAAGCACATCACCTACAAATGATAACAAATGCCGTGTAGTAGAGTGTGTTTATCTGGTAATGCAGAAGTAAAAAAGTATCACTACAGAATTTTCATTTATTTTAAAGCTCTGGAATAAAACATTAAATCGCAAACCAAAATACCACCCCTTTTCATCATTGGTTTTTTAAACATCCACTGCAATGAAAAATTTTGGAAACTTTCTCGTCCACCCAAAATTTGGTTTCGGCCGTCACTATGCGAACCCCCCAGACATACCTCGCGTACCCCAGGGGTCCGCGGACCTCCAGTTAGGAACCACTGTGTTACACAATTAATTTTTGTACAAATCAAATTAGGATTAAAAAAACCCTCATAGCCTGGTATAAAATTGAATGGCTTTCAGATACCGATGCTTAGTTTTCTCTGGCACCAAACCCTGAACTGCTACGTGAGCAGCCTGTAGTACTTCTGGTGAGGTTGAATCCATAAATTCTTCGTCGGAAGACATATTTTTCAATGTATTAGATATTTTTTGGTATATTGGTGACAATTGTATCCCCGGTAACAATATATCTAATTGATTATTCTGAGAAATCCGCGTTCTTGGTAATTTGTCGATGGAATATTTTAGGTACTTTCTAGATTTTTAATTGAAATGGTTTTAAATAAAAAAGTATACAAACCTCAGTAGGAAGTTCTATCTTGTCTCTAGATCATAGCTAACTAATCTTACGATAGGAATGAATCACTTCCCACCTCGGTGTGTAATACAAAATTTCTATACCTATTGTGAAACTAATGTCATCACTTAACTTTTTCACAAATGTTATATTCTCGCGATTCGATGATAATACACGATCGCTCCAACTTTCATAAAGTTCACAGGGCAAATCTACGCCGCTACTGATTTTGATTCGAAAAGTTAGTTCGAAATATGAATAGATGCAAACTTGAATTCAGTATGCTAATTTCTTTTCACAAAAAGTTTCAACTGAGTTCTGCATGATCACTTCTTTACGTAAGTTTCCAAGGTGCGACGTGAACTGAATAGATCTTGCAATCAGGGAGCCCTGCTTTAGAGGCATTCTAGCTAGGTTCGGACGACGTCGTTACCTATTTCATTTGAAATAGGTTCAAACCCACTGCTCAGGCGTTATACCGTAATGGAGGTATTCAAAGAATTATTCTGACATATCGACTGACCCGTGAAACAGAATAGAAAGAAACGGAAAGACATTATCGAATCGTCAAGGAAAAGGTAAAAGGTCCAATTGAAAATAAAAACTGGTCCAAAGTAAACACAAAACTAGAATTAATTCAGATAGGGACTGGCATGCCAATTCAAACTCCTCATTGAAAAAAACTCATTATTTATAAATAATTCTTACTCCTCGCTGCCCTTGTATTCTGATGATTCTTAGTAACATGTTGGAAAAGCTTAATAGCCATGTTGGTGAAATTTCTTTCGTACATAGGGTAGACGGGGTACGGTAGTGACAATTTTCACTTCAGTGCCTGTAGTTTTGAATTTTTCCAAGCTTACTCTATAAAAAAGGTAATTATAATGTGATGTACATTCCTGCACGTATTAACTATGAAATTTTATAGCTAGGTACAATAGTTAAAGCACAAAAGCAAGTTAGAAAAGATGAAAACTTTGTCACATCCGTCCCCACCATAGGGGCAGTTGTGACATTTTCAAAAATACACAATTATAATGTTTGAATAACTTTTATTGCATTCAAAGAAAACGAATAATAATTTCAACGAATCAAAAATGCCAACGAAAAATATTATAATGATATATTAATTATTAAAAATTTTCTGAAAATTAAAACAAATGAAAGATTTAAGTTATATTTATAAGAAAGTTAAGCATTCAGAAAATGTGGAAACAAATAACAAAAAATACGTAATAATCATATAGATGAGATCTAATCAGAGCCATCACAATTATGGCAGGTATACAGGGTGTCCCATTACTCGACGTCAACCCGGAACCGGGTGAAAAGGCAAGTAATGCTGGTTGTCAGAAAAATATAAAAAATAATCTAAGTTGCATGATTTTAAAATAATGCGCATTTAAAAAACACGCAAAATTCCACACCCTGTGACAGTCTTTCGCTCCTGTTGCCACAAATATCAACTTTTTCCAACTTTTTTCTTTGCTGTGTAACCTTGAATAACGCTTGTCTAAACTGTAATCAAAATTTTCATACCAGCTGATCTAGGTTTCATAAAAATAGGGCTTACTTCTCAGAAAAAAAATTCGAAATAAACAATTGCCTAGTTTCAACTGACTGTATTGAAAAAAAATGTACTACGTAGGTTTGGCATGTTTTTTCAAAAGTTGGCGCATTTAGTAAGGATTCCATAATGGTTTAATACTTGTTTAATTGTAGCTGCCGTAGTTCAAATTTATTTTCGATTGCTTTGGAATACACTTTTTCGTTAACTGCTTCCCAGTAATAAAGTCCAATGGATTCAAGTCCGGTGAACGGGCCGGCCACGAGATTGGACCAGAAAGTCCGATCCATCTTCCGGGAAAATATGTTATCAGAAAAAAAAATTTCCAGAGAAAATATTTTTTCCAGAAAAAATTTTATTTTTTTTTCTGGTAACATTTTTTCCCGGAAGATGGATCGGACGTTCTGGTCCAATCTCGTGGCCGGCCCGTTCACCGGACTGAATCCATGGACTTTATTACTGGGAAAATAAATTTGAACTACGGCAGCTACAATTAAACAAGTATTATACCATTATGGAATCCTTACTAAATGCGCAAACTTTTGAAAAAACATGCCAAACCTACGTAGTACATTTTTTTTCAATACAGTCAGTTGAAACTAGGCAATTGTTTATTTCGAATTTTTTTTTCTGAGAAGTAAGCCCTATTGTTATGAAACCTAGAGCAGCTGGTATCAAAATTTTGATTACAGTTTAGACAAGCATTATTCAAGGTTACACAGCAAAGAAAAAGTTGGAAAAAGTTGATATTTGTGGCAACAGGAGCGAAAAGACTGTCACAGGGTGTGGAATTTTGCGTGTTTTTTCAAATGCGCATTATTTTAAAATCATGCAACTTAGATTTTTTTCTATATTTTTCTGACAACCAGCATTACTTGCCTTTTCACCCGGTTCCGGGTTGACGTCGAGTAATGGGACACCCTGTATGTCCGTTCCCAACCTGCACACTCTAGGTGTGACCAGAGCCCACATTTTCCTTAACATCTTATCCATTTTTCACCTGGTCTGCTCTCTATGTATTTGGCCAGTTGCGGTTCTCTTGTTCCTCAGAAAATACTTTATTATGAGCTATATACTCCATGCTGATATTTTTTTCTTGATTATCGCTGCCTTCATCGGATTTTCGAATATATCGAAGTGAGGACATTCGATTGACTCCATGAATCTCTCCAGCTTGCCTTAAAGAGGTTTCATTCTTCACTCCTAGGAAAACCTTTTCATATTGTGCTATTTCACACTGTCCTCGTTCTGTCTTTCTTTGACGATATCTGGGCATCTAAAAACAAAAAAATCAATTTTAATGGTGTCACAACCGTACCCAGAAGATAGGTCACAACGGTACACAACACATTCATTCACACAATGACGAAGATCATGGCAATACCAAATAATCTGCATACAGAGAAATCAGTTAATTTCAACTGCTAATATTTCACCAATAACATAAAAAACAATCATCACTTTATCTGTATACAGATAAAGGCAATCACGAAAAGAAATCGAATCAAAATACTTACTGTGATACGAGATCAAACACGCACACTGCTCAATTCTCCTTTTGCACCATAGACAATATTTGTAGTATTTTCGCTAATATGGCGTCTGTCACAACCGTACCCAATCTCCCCTACTCAGCATGAATGGATGGAGCTTATTTTTCTGGATTATTCTCCAAAACATTTCTTGTGTTTTTGCATCAAAAGCAAACTTCTATAAAGAAACATCGTCAAAAGTTTTGTCCCTCTTCCTATCAACATACAACTTGTTGAATGTAACATAAAAAAATTTGATGTGTAATCTACAGCCTTGCATGAATTTAGTGATTGGCAGTAGAGAACCAATAAGTCTGAAAAATACAAATTAAAAAAAATATTCTCCCAATATTAATATTCTCGAAGAAGACCTAATGGCACAGTAAGAGGTCTTCATTTCATATGGGATCCCTAGGAAGCCAAATAAATATCAATAAAGAGCCAAAAGTTAAGGACCTCCTGCCTGCCTCAATCCGGCACTGAATTACAACGTTTTCCGTATCTTTTATTTGACGTCTGGAAATATTCTCGTAATATGAAATGAAACTTCGAGAAGGATACACAAGGCGGAGTATTATTCAGAAAAAGAATGGAAAACTTCTTCACTTACATCTTACATTTTATTTACTTTCAGTTTGCCACGCAGAAAGACAGTTTCTTCATCATAAAGTGAGCGGACACATCAAAATGAGAATATGATATTTCTTATTTTTCTTTTGGCGGATTCCATGAATATTTCGATACATAATGTGTTCTCAATTTCAACATCGCAAGTTTGATACAGCCGAAAAGATAATAATATATCCGATCCGATTGATATTAAACATTTGTGGAGGAAATCAAATGTGTAATTTAGATTCCTCACTACGTCACTTGTGGCCTTGGTTATGCTGCGTTTTGTTTCATATAATCAATCACAAAACCGAATTCTTTCATTTTCATAGTTAAAATGAATTTATTGAATCAATTTTTGCATGTGGTATATGAAATACCAATAACTCAGAAAAATACTGATATTAGAGATTGAGTACCTGTGAAAAATAATGATTTAAAAAAATATTCTCCTTATATAAATATTCTGGGAGAAGATCTAATGGCACAGTAACAGGTCTTCATTTCATATGGGATCCCTAGGTAGCCAAATAAATATCAATAAAGAGCCAAAAGTTAAGGACCTCCTGCCAGCCCCAATCCGGCACTGAATTACAACGTTTTCCGTATTTTTTATTTGACGTCTGGAAATATTCTCGTAATATGAAATAAAAGTTCGAGAAGAATACACACGGTGAAGTATTATTCAGAACAAGAATGGGACACTTCTTCACATACATCTTATACTTTCAGTTTGCAAACGCAGACAGACCATTTCTTCACCATAAATTGAGTTGACACATCAAAATGAGAATATCACATTTCGTATTTTGCTTTTGGTGGATTTCATGAGTATCTCGATGACTCGATACATAATGTATTCTCAAATTCAACATGGCAAGTTTGATACAGCCGAAAAGAGAATATATCCGACCTGCTTGTTATAAAAGATTCGTGAAGGAAATTAAATGTGTTGTTCAGATTCCTGACGACATTACTCGCGTGGCCTTGGTTATGATGAGTTTTGTGTCATCACAAAACTGAATTGTTTCATTTTCATCGTAATAATGAATTTATTGAATTAATTTTTGCATGTTATCTGAAATAACAATAACTCAGAAAAATATTGATATTAGAGATTGACAGTAAAGTACCATTAACTCTGAAAAATAATGAATTAAAAAAATATTCTCCTAATATAAATATTCTGGGAGAAGACCTAACATCGATTGAAATATACTCTGGAAGGATTCTGCATTTCTTAGAAACTTTATAGGTTTTCACTCTCAGTCTCTGAAACATAAATAATTAAAAAATGTTTGATTAAGGTGAAGTGCTCCTGCAATTACAAATGAAAAAATATACAATTCTGAAGATTTCAAGAGTTTTTCTGAAGCAGGTGTCTGATATAGCCACCGAAACGTTACAATATCCTTTTAATTTGTTTCATTTTTCAGTTTTACTGTTAGGCAACAATTTTTTTCAAGACCAATTTGCTCCTGACAAATACTTAAGTGCAAAGATTTTCGCAGGAGCACTTCACCTTAATCAAACATTTTTAAATATTTATGTTTCAGAGACTGGGAGTGAAAATGTATAAAGTTTCTAAGAAAGAAAGAAGACCTAATGGCACACTAAGGGGTCTTCATTTCAGATGGGATCCCTAGGTAGCCAAATAAATATCAACAAAGAGCCAAAAGTTAAGCACCTCCTGCCAGCCCCAATCCGGCACTGAATTACAATGTTTTCCGTATCTTTTATTTGACGTATGGAAATATTCTCGTAATATGAAATGAAACTTCGAATACACACGGCGAATTTTTTTTTCAGAACAAGAATGGGAAACTTCTTCCCTTACATCTTCTCCACATTCATTGTATATTTTATTTACTTTCAGTTTGCCACGCAGAGAGACAGTTTATTCATCATAAAGTGAGTTGACTCATCAAAATGAGAATATCACATTTCTCATCCTTCTTCTGGCGGATTCCATGAATATCTCGATACATAATGTATTCTCAATATCAACATGGCAAGTTTGATACAACCAAAAAAGAGAATACATTTCCGACTCGATTGATATAGGGGATTTATGAAGGAAATTTAATGTTTAATTCAGATTCGTGACGATATCTTTTGTGGCTTTAGATATGCTGGGTTTTGGTCATATAATAAATCACTATATTGATTCTACCAGTGTCATCAGAAGCTTATTCTTCAATGAAGATAATGAATTTCTCTTTTTCATTATAGTAATGAGTTTATAACATAACTAAAGACAATGATGTAGTAAACATTGTTGCAGCATTGACTTCCGATCCTATCATTTTGAATGATGTTTGGTAGGAAAAGTTTAATTTTCATCAAGAAAATAGGGTATTAGAGAGTGTTTTCCTGCAATTATGACTCAGCTGTGCAAGAAGGAATCTGTTTCAGATCTTATCCGTTAGTGAGGTGGTTATATTTATAAATACAAAAGGTTTTTTTTCAGGACTGGGGGGAAATTTTCTTAATTTGATTAACATAGCGCAAATGTATTTACAGGAAAATTATTGAGCAGCAATTATATCCTGAATCAAGTGTATCATTGATTTTTTAAGAGGATAACGATTTTGTATAATATATTTTTTTCTGTCTTATATTTTACAAGCAGACCCGGCTAACCTAGTTTTGCCAGTTCCAAAATTTGTTAAGTCTCGTTATACGCAGAAATCTAAAATAAGTGATAGATTTATAGAAGCACCCTGTATATATCTAAAGCGTACCTGTATCTATATGAAATTCGTCACGACTTAAATGAAAATTTCCAATTATTTCTATGAGGCTTATGCTATAAGCTGGTATTCGACATGATTATAGGAACAACCTGTTTATATTCAAAGCGTATATCGAAAATTTATATGAAATCTTTCACAAATCAAATGAAACATCCACAATATATTCATCGGACCTGAATCCTATGGATTTCTCCATGTGGCCCATTTTCGAGAGTGTTGATGCATCAAGCCAGCTCTTGTTCGAGAAAGGAATAAAATTCTGTCCACGTTCGGTCAGCATGCATTGCTTTCTATGGAAGACTGAATCAAATAATCAAAGCCAAAGGAGGTCATATCGAGCTGCACTTAGTACAAAAAAATTCAATTTGTTTTCAGCATTTTTCACAAAAATTCAGGAAAAATAAATCGAAATTCAAAAAATTTAGCGTTTTCACTTGGTAACACTTGTTTCCAGTCACCCTGTTTATTGTTCCTTTCTTTCTGTCTTATATTTCATTTACTTTCAGTTTGCCACGCAGACAGACGTCATAAAGTGAGCTGACACATCAAAATGAGAATATCACATTTCGTATTTTCCCTTTGGCGGATTTCATGAATATCTCGATATAGTTATAATTGTATTCTCAAATTCAACATGGCAAGTTTGATACAACCGAAAAGAGCATATATCCGACCCGATTTATATAAAAGATTTCTGTAGGAAATTGATTAGATTCCTAACGACATTACTAGTGGCCTTCGCTGTGCTTGGTTTTGTATCATAAAATAATCACAAAACTGAATTCTTTCATTTTCATCGTAAAAATGATTTTATTTGTTTCTCATTTGTAAACGTCAGTTTCCAAAAACACAATATTAATCAAGGAAGTTTATTTTATCAAGTCACTAACTTGTAAAATTGACAGTTAACTTGTAAAATTTTTACAAGTTAGTAGTATTATTTACATTGAAAGTTGTCAAGTATATCCGACCCGATTTATATAAAAGATTTCTGTAGGAAATTGATTAGATTCCTAACGACATTACTAGTGGCCTTCGCTGTGCTTGGTTTTGTATCATAAAATTAATCACAAAACTGAATTCTTTCATTTTCATCGTAAAAATGATTTTTATTTGTTTCTCATTTGTAAACGTCAGTTTCCAAAAACACAATATTAATCAAGGAAGTTTATTTTATCAAGTCACTAACTTGTAAAATTGACAGTTAACTTGTAAAATTTTTACAAGTTAGTAGTATTATTTACATTGAAAGTTGTCAAGTACTTGCTTCGAATTTAATTCATCCTTCTAATCTCAGAGTTCCTGGAACAGAAGTATTTCTCTATAAACGTTCTCAAACTATTCAAAAACGATATTCGTACCTTGTTTTATTCGTATCTATTTGTTTTCTTTTTCACTTACTTGCTTCTAATTTTATTCATCCTTCTAATTTCATCATTCCTGGAACGAATGTTTTTAGTAATAAACGTTATAAAAGTATTTAAAAAAGATATTCATACCTTGTTTCATTTGGATCTGGCCTTTTTCGTCAGAAATTAGCAAATATTCTCGAAAGACTTCCCTCTCGTAAAGCCACTGACAGTTGTCATAATTTTCCGATGTCATAAATAATCATAAATAGCTTACGACATTTGCGACAAATTATTGAGATTTTTTTGGAATTTACCTCACCTTTTTACAAACGAGAAACAAATAAAATATAAAACAATACACGCAAGGTAACGGGTTTTACTGGCTCAAGGAGGTAACTGACTCGCCTGCGGCTCGTCAATTATATCCTCCATTCGCCAGTAAAAAACCCTCTTACCTTGCTAGTAATGTTATATACTATTTTGTGACGGGAAAAAATTTGGCATTTCATATCTCTTGACAGTTCACAAAATATAACTTTTCACGAAATTACTTTTTTCTCCTGTCAAAAAAGTGATTATCTATGTATCCGAGAAAAAGGTACTCACTTTTTGCCCATGGTAAAAAGTAATTTTGTAAGAAGTTATATTTATTTAATTATTAAATCATTGTTTTTCTTGTCACAAAAACAAATAGCGTATAATTAATAGGACTCTTCGCGTCGGGAGACAACATAACCTCGAGCAGAAATCTAATACTTTTTTCCCTTGTATAATGAATAACTATTATTGAATACATTTTTTCATGTGGCATCTGAAATACTACTAACTCAGAAAAATACTGATTTTAGTGATTGGCAGTAGAGAATCAAGAGCCAAAAAATAAGGACCTATAGTCTGTTCACGAAAGGTTGAGTTGAGCCGTCGGTTGCCATGGAAATTTGACATATTCCACTGTGTATATTAAAATTTTAGGTTATGTTCTTTATTTGTCAATATTATTATTATTATTATGTTGCATATTCCATAGAGTTCTCTGATAACTCGCAAGCTCGTCGGACGAGACCGAGTACATTCGGCAACGTTGACTTCATTTTTCTTTATGACAGTAAATACTGCCAACTTCAGATAAATAAAGAAACGTCTACTATGTGCTCAACCTTTCGTGAACGGACTATACTGCCTGCCTCAATCCGGAACTGAATTACAATGTTTTCCGTATCTTTTATTTGACGTCTGGAAATATTCTCGTAATATGAAATGAAACTTCGAGAAGAATACACAAGGCGAAGTATTATTCAGAACAGGAATGGGAAATTTCTTCATATTCATCTTATATTTATTTGCTTTCAGTTTGCAACGCAGACAGACAATTTCTTCATCATAAATGAGCTGACACATCGAAATGAGAATATCACATTTCGTATTTTGCTTTTGGTGGATTTCATGAATATCTCGATACATAATGTTTTCTCAAATTCAACATGGCAAGTTTGATACAGCCGAAAAGAGAATATATCCGACCCGATTGATATAAAAGATTTGTGTAGGAAATTGAATGTGTTATTTAGATTCTTGACGACATTACTCGTGGTCCTGGTTATGACGGGTTTCGTGTCATATAATCATTCACAAAACTGAGTTTTTTCATTTTCATCGAAAAAATGGATTCATTGGATCAATTCAATAGTTCGAGACCCTTAGTCGCTCGAACAATAACCGAGTTGATTACAAGATTTTTCCGACGATCTCAACATGAATTGTGTATAAATTCTTGATTGAAATACATTCTCATTTTGCACACGACATACATTTGACCAAATGGAATTTCTATGTTTCTGTGTTCCAGTAGAGTTTTGACATTTCTCGTAGTGCTTCTTTGTAAAGGTTGCCATGAGGATTGCACATTGAAATTACATAAATTGAGCTTTGAAATGAGTCATTAATGATCAAGTTCGTACACATTAAAACCAGCTCTTATTTCAAGATCGACGGAAAAAAAATTAAGAAAAGTCGTGAGCAGGAGCTTTTGAGCGTTTGTTTTTTGGTGGAGCAAAAAGACTATTACCTCAAATTTTATATGGGATTTGAGATTGATACCGAATAAATGAATGCAGAATCTCGTTGAATCAATTTTTCGACGTGGTATCTGAAATACCAGAAACTCTGAAAAATACTAATTTTAAAGTGGAGAGTAGAGTACCAATAACTCTGAAAAATACTAATAAAAAAATATACCTATTTTCTCAATATGAGTATTCTCGAAGAAGACCTTACGGCACAGTAAGAGGTCTTCATTTCATATGGGATCCCTAGGAAGCCAAATAAATATCAATAAAGGGCCAAAAGTTAAGGACCTCCTGTCTGCCTCAATCCGGCACTGAAATACAACATTTTCTGTATCTTTTAATTGACGTCTGGAAATATTCTTGTAATATGAAATGAAACTTATCATTCAGAACAAAAATGGGAAACTTCTCCACATTCATTGTATATTTAATTTACTTTCAGTTTGCCACGCAGAGAGACAGTTTCTTCATCATAAAGTGAGCTGACACATCGAAATGAGAATATTACATTTCTTATTTTTCTTTTGGCGGATTTCATGAATATCTCGATACATAATGTATTCTCAATATCAACATGGCAAGTTTGATAAAACCGAAAAAGAGAATATATTACCGACACGATTGATATGGAGGATTTATGAAGAAAATTTAATGTGTAATTCAGATTCGTGACGATATCACTTGTGGTTTTGGTTATGCTGGGTTTTTCACAAAACTGAATTCTTTCAGTGTCATCAGAAGCCAATTCTTCAATGAAGATGATGAATTTCTCTTTTTCATTATAGTGATGAGTTTTTAACATAACTAAAGACAATGAACTTTGTTGCAGCATTGACTTCCGATCCTATCATTTTGAATGATGTTTGGTAGGAAAAGTTTAATTTTCATCAAGAAAATAGGGTATTAGAGAGTTTTTTCCTGCAATTATGACTCAGCTGTGCAATTAGGAATCTGCTTCAGATCTTATCCATTAGTGAGTTGGTTATATTTATAAATACAGAACAGTTTTTTTTCAGGACTGGAGGAAATTTTCTTAATTCGATTAACATAGCGCAAATGTATCTACAGGAAAGCTATTGAGCAGCAATTTATATCCTGAATCAAGTGTATCATTGATTTTTCAAGGACATAATGATTTTGTATACTATACTTTTTTTCTGTCTTGTATTTTACAATCAGACCCGGCTAACCTAGTTTTGCCAGTTCCAAAATTTGTTAAGTCTCGTTATACGCAGAAATCTAAAATAAGTGATAGATTTATAGAAGCATCCTGTATATATCTAAAGCGTACCTGTATAGAACATCTATATGAAATTCGTCACGACTTAAATGAAAATTTCCAATTATTTTTATGAGGCTTATGTTATAAGCTGGTATTCAGAATATTCGACATGATTATTTATTATTTTTATTTTATTTATCAACTGAGGAATACATACAGGTGATTTTCACACCCAGAAAGGTATTCACAAAGTATTATAGAAAAGTGTACAATATTTGGTTACATTAAAAAAATACAAAACACATGAGGTTTTACATTATGGATGAAAAAAAAATCAAGAAATGATATCCCCTAAAAAAAATTATTTCAACTGGAAAAAGTAAAAAAATGATGCACAAAAAAAATTAAGTTAAAGTTCTCCGAAATATTTTATCAACATTTTCTGCTTGATCGTTCTGGAACTGTCGAAAAATATGTCACATATTTCTGCAAACATGGAAGTCTCTTTTTGCATACGATACAGAGGTGAATTCTGAGCAGCAACACTGTTTCTCCTAGGGAGGTAAAAGATGTCATGTTTCCTCAGTGATATACTCGGGGTATAAAAGGTAATACCGGCAAGAAGAAATTCTGCCTCCAATGAGCCATTAAAAAGTTTTTGGAGCATCAATACGTCTTTTATAGTTCTGCGATATTCCAAACTAACCACGTTAAAATGTTTTTGTTTCATAGAATAGTTTTCGGGATCACCTTTTTGGGTCATGAGGCCGGACTTGTAACTGAGAAATCTCAGGAATTTTTTCTGAATATTTTCGAGTCTCAATTTGTGAACATTGTAATGAGGACTCCACACAGACGTTGCAAAATTTAATCTGCTGAATATGAAAGCGTTATAAACAGCTAATAATGCTTCTACATTTTTGAAGTCTCTGCATTGTCTAGTGACGAAACCAAGCATTTTATTACCGTTATTGATTACAAACTCAAAATGATGATGGAAAGTGAGTTTGGAGTCGAGTACTACTCCCAAATCTCTGACTACGTCTGTTCTAGAAAGAGTCTTATTGTCAATGGAATAGTCAAAAACAATAGGATGTTTATTTCTCGTGAAAGAGATCACCGAGCATTTAGAAATATTCAGAACTAAGCCCCTCCTTCTGCAATACTCACAGAATTCAGTCAGCTCTGTCTGCATAGCGATGCAATCATATATGTATGTTTATTATAGAAACAACCTGTTTATATTCAAAGCGTATATTGAAAATTTATATGAAATCTTTCACAAATCAAATGAAACATCCACAATATATTCATCGGACCTGAATCCTATGGATTTCTCCATGTGGCCCATTTTCGAGAGTGTTGATGCATCAAGCCAGCTCTTGTTCGAGAAAGGAATAAAATTCTGTCCACTTTCGGTCAGCATGCAATGCTTTCTATAGAAGACTGAATGAAATGATCAAATCCAAAGGAGGTCATATCGAGATACATTCATTACAAAAATTTTTATTTGTTTTCAATATTCTTCACGAAAATTCAGGGAAAAATAATCGAAATTCAAAAATTTTTAGCGTTTTCACTTGGCAACACTTGGTTCAAGTATATTATACCTTTCTTTCTGTCTTATATTTCATTCATCATAAAGTGAGCTGACACATCAAAATGAGAATATCACATTTCGTATTTTGCTTTTGGTGGATTTCATGAATATTTCGATACATAAAGGTGCGTACAGATATAGAACAAAACATCGTATCGTAGCTCCGTCGCGTAACAAGTCTGGACGGCACTGCGTAACAGCGCAACACCGTAACATAGTTACATCTCGGCGTTGAGGTGCGTACAGACATGAAAAAACATCGAATCGTACCGCCGGCGCCGTCGCGTACCAAGTCATAGTAACATCTCGGCGTTCCGCTGCTTGTGGGTTTTCACACCGCATCGAAGGAATGATACGCACCATGTGTGCACGGGATGGGTACACATTTGCGATTCGTTTTTCTTTTATTCAGTTGAAGACAAAGAAATGAATGTCATGGAGTGGACGGAAAAGACAACTATTAATTTTATCAATAGTTACCGCAGAAAAGAAATTTTATGGGACACAAAACATCCCTATTATTATAACAAAATCTTTTCGTGCTATTTTGTGTCCAATTAAATTGATCAAGTATTCTAAGTCTGTTGGGGAAATTCTGGTGAAATTTTTGTGGAGGCCACTAATAGCCTGAAATTTTAAATCTAGTAGTAAATTATTTCCGCCTACACTCTTCTACTAGAATACAAATTGGTCTGCCACCACCTTCTTTCTGCACGCCTTTTCTATTTTTCTTTACTAAATAATGCATGTATATACAGGATGGCCGGACGATTGACTACCAAAAGAAAAAAACAGGTCCCTCGTCTCATGGGGTATTCGAATCACCCCCATATATGTCATGCGATTTTTCACGGTTTCCGAGTTATGAATTTTTTTATGAACTTCTGAGAATTTTCAACTTGACCATATTAAAAAAGATTTAAAAAGAAGTACAAGAGTTTTCTGATCAATTTTTTTGTAAATAAATCGCCATGAAATGTACTTTAATACATAAAATAACCAGCATCGTAAATTTGATAAAAATTATAGAAATGTTGGTCTCAAGTGAAAAAGTTACGTATTTTGGATCATGATCTAAATTTTCAAATTTAAATTAAAAATGTAAACAGGCAACTTCATGGTTTGTCAGTAGGCTTCAAAACTGCGCTCAACACTCAGCTTTCAGTATCATTAATAGAAAATGGTACTCAACAGTCTACTTTTGCTAAAATCAGCCTTCAAAGTCAGCGAGTTGGAAAAATTAAAGAACTAGGCATTTACTCAAGAGTAATTTTTTGCCTTTTTAAACTTTTCCTGATCAAGTTATGATATAAAATGCTGAAAATTAATGAAAATTAGCATTAGAGGAAACGTTTTAGATAAAAAGAAAAAGGTATGGCAATAAACCACACATCATGTAGATAGAAAGAAATTTATTTATAAAATTTTCAATAGGTTTTCAAAGAGGCCACCTCCAGCCTCAATACACATTCTACACCTTCGCAAAATTTATTTATTCATTTATTTTTTATTGTAATTTCTATAAATAAATTTTATTTTATCTACATAATGTGTGATTTATTGCCATACCTTTTTCTTTTTCTTATCCAAAACTTTTCTCCTAAAGCAAATTTTCAGCATTTTCTATCATAACTTGATCAGAAAAATCTTAAAATGGCAAAAAATAATTTTTGAGTAAACGTCTAGCTCTTTGATTTTTCCCACCTCGCTGACTTCGAAAGGTAATTCTAGCAAAAGTAGACTGTTGAGTACCATTTTTTATTAATGATTCTGAAAGCTGAGTGTTGAGTGCAGTTTTTAAGCCTACTGACAAACCATGAAGTAGCCTGTTTACATTTTAATTTAAATTTGAAAATTTAGATCATGATCCAAAATACGTAACTTTTTCACTTCAGACCAACATTTCTATAATTTTTATCAAATATACGATGCTGGTTATTTTATGTATTAAAGTACATTTCATGGCGATTTATTTACAAAAAAATATATCAAAAAACTCTTGTACTTTTTTTTGATATCTTTTCTAAAATGGTCAAGTTGAAAATTCTAAAAAGTTCATGAAAAAATTCATAACTCGGAAACCGTGAAAAATCGCATAACATACATGGGGGTGATCCGAATACCCTATGAGACGAGGGACCTGTTTTTTCTTTTGGACGTCAATCGTCCGGCCACCCTGTATAAGCTGCTGCAGCAACCTCCATTGCAACCAAGAAAACTCTTTCTGTTGTGAAGATGTAACGGCAGCATGCTCCGCTAAGCTAATAAGATATGAAACGATGTATTGATATTGATAAGCGCCGTATTTCGATGCGTAACAAACATTTGTCACGCGACAGAGTTACGATACGATGTTTTGTTATATATCTGTACGCACCTTTATGTATTCTCAACTTCAACATGGCAAGTTTGATACACCCGAAATGGGAGTATATCCGACTCGATTGATATAAAGGATTTATGAAGGAAATTTAATGTGTAATTCAGATTCGTGACGATATCACTTGTGCCTTTGGCTACGCTTTGTTTGTGTCATATAATCAATCACAAAACTGAATTTTTCCATTTTCGTCAGTAGCTAATTCTTCAATGAATATAATGAAATTATCTTTTTTAGAATCGTAATGAGTTCATTACAGTACTGAATACGGTGGTGTAATTAACTTTGTTACAGCATTTATTTAGTTACTTATAATTTTCGTTTTATGGTTGTCAACACTGACTTTTGACCATATCAATGGTAATGTTTGTTGATAGGAAAAGTCTTATTTTCATCAAGAAAACAGGGTGTTAAAAATACTTTTCTTGCAATTATAATGCATCATCTATGCCATAAGGAAACTGTTTCAGATATTATCTATTAGCTAGGTGGTTATAATTATAGACACATAACATTTTTTAGGACTGGAGAAAATTTTCCCAATTCGATGATGATGATTCTTCAAAAAAATCATGATTGTGTGTATAATGTTCCTTCCTTTCGGTGTCTTATTTTATTTACTTTCAGTTTGTCACGAAGACAGACAGTGAAAACAGTGAGAAGAGGGAACTGTTGTGGAACAGTTACCGATACTTTATGCTCTTTCTGCTGATCGCATCGCTACCTGTCAAAAATGTTGGAAAGCGGACGCTTTTTCTGGTGGCGGTCACATATTATGCTTACTTTTGGTAACAGTTTGGTTACAGATCCCTCCTGCTGAATACGCTCAGTATCTTCATCATAAAGTGAGCTGACACATCAAAAAGAGAATATCCCATATCGTATTTTCCTTTTGGCGGATTTCATGAATATCTCGATACATAAAGAGTTTTCAATTTCAACATGGCAAGTTTTATACAGGCGAAAAGAGAATATATTTCCGATTCGATTGATATAGAGGATTTATGAAGGAAATCGAATGTGTAATTCTGATTCGTGTCGACATCACTTGTGTTTTTGACTACGCTGATGGATGTTCTCCCTCATGAATTTCCTGAAATTCTGTTTTTTCTTATGGAAACAATAATCAATTTTCACATAAAAATTACGTTTTCACTTGTTTTAAAAATATATAAAGTGTCATATATGGCTCTTAGATCAGTGGTGATGCTAGGAGAGGGGGTAGGTGTAGACCAAATCTTCAGTGGAGGTAGTGAATAATAAATTGGAACAATTTTGTTCAGCATTGGTCAATGGTCATAAGTATTCTGGGCCAACCCTTTCCCCCGTAGCGTCACCACTGATTTGAGGGCATTATATATACACGTTATACAGGGTGACTGGTGACGTAAGAGACAACGGCTAACTGAAGACCTCAAACTTCAGAGATAGAGGGTGTTTTCTGCAAAACTGCTAAAACTTTAAACTCCCATAACTCCGTTAATATGGTGAATTTTCGCTGATATTTGGCACTTGTTACTATACATATTCTCCATCAGATCGAGAAAAATTTTTGAAAATTGCAGGTCCGTATTAAAAAATTCGAATTTCCGTATCAGGTGAAAAATATCACTCGGTATATGAGGTATAAAAAATTTAAATGGAAAATTGGAATTGTGAAAAACACTGAGTAAAATTCCGTTTTTAGTTTGAATGGCACATTTTTTTTATAGTTATTATGATATGTTGAAAGTCGAATATTACAATTTATTCATATATACTCGAAGAAACCTACTATTCCTGATAAAGAAAACAATGAATTCGAGATGCTTTAATAATTCTGATGCATTTTAGATATTTCTTAACATCTTGAAATCCAGGTTTTATTAATTAATCTATCAATATTATTAAAAAAATTCAAAATACAATATAAACAAAAAAAGAAGAACGGTAGCACATATAATTGATAAAAAAATCAAAATATGTATAGTAATAAGCTTGACAAATATCAAAGAAAAATTTGCCATATTGACGAAGATATGGGAGTTTCAATTTTTAGCACTTTTGCGAATAACAACCTGTTTATCTGATACTATAGTCTATCCAAATCCGAGAGGCCAGCGTAAACAAACTAGAAACGCGATTTGGTCGCTCTTATTGGTCGAAAGTGGCGTTCCTGAAGCTTCGACCAATCAGAGCGACCAAATCGCGTTTCTAGTTTGTTTACTCTGGCCTCTCGGCTTTGGATAGACTATAATAGCTTTTTATGGGATGTTTGAACCCACAATCCTCATTCAGTTTGAGTTCCTCTATTTCAAGTTAGCCATTGTCCCTTACGTCATCAGCCACCCTGTATATTTTTGAAACGACAAAAAATGGTGATGTTTTTTTTATGGAAAAATAAATCAATCAAGAAATTTTTTTTGTTTCAAGTTCATAGCACGAAACTCAATGGAAATAATTATCAAAATTGAAATTGCCTAAAAGTTATATTTGGCTTATACAACTCGAAAACAAAATAAGGAAGGGCACTAAGGTTGACTGTATAACGAGTTTTTCGAAAACAGATAACCGCAATGTGCCATTCATTTTTCTCTTCCTCATACGGTTGAAAGGTTGTAGTTCAGGAGTCACCAATTCTGGCATCTCTTTACAGTGCAAAATGGCGAAAGCGTCATTATCGCATCTATTCCTCATAAATTTTTTACCTTTGCTCAGGAATTTCGACCTACTATTTTGAAACTTTGTTATAACTAAAGTGTGATTTTGAAATTATTGCGTTTTATGGAATACTGTATATATCGATGACCTCTTATTATTTATATCCTAATTTTAAATTCACATCTGAAACATACGGTATACAATGCATCAGACAGAGAATTCTTCTGTCTAGTTGCACAGATGAATAGTCGAGATAATCACGTGCTGCAACTGAATGAATTCCGTTGAATTATTGCAATAACCTGATCTTGTCTTTCTCTTATCGCAGTATGGTAGGGAACCTACAGTTCACGTATAGAATTATTTAATTTGTCAGGCTGCCCGTAATTCTCGATTCAAGTAATTTCTGTTGCCTACCATACTTAAGAATTATGCTCCTCCCAACGATCATTAGCATTCTCTATAAATTTTTTCTTTGCCATAGTTGTACGATAACTGAAACTTTTCCAATCGAACAACCCATATTTCATTTCACCATGAAGTTATTTTTTTGTTGCGAAAAACATATTTAACGTCATTCGATTCTACGTATAGAGAGTTCCTGAAGTAATGTGTTCACGAAAAACACCCCACAACTATGAAATGGTCAAAGATACTCACGTGTGGATTTCACCATTGAGTTTTTATGAAAATTGGCCCTCAGTAAACGATACCAGTTTTTATATGTTTGTTAGATAAGTATAGTAATTTCAAAAGTGTCGAATTTTGCTTTCCCTGTACATTAGGGCGTAACCATTGTGAGTATCTGGATCTGAGACATTTGTTTCGATCCCTGAGGTTTTGTCACTGCAGAAAGGTTACTCTGAATAACATGGCCAACATTGGCTTCTCCAGGACTTCTCGTATAACCATCGATTTGGTGTCAGTTAGCTCTTCTCCATTACTCTGAACGACATAGGGTAAATGTGTATAAGAGTACTCATGTGCATAAGAGTACGCACCACTGTTTTTTCAATAGACCGCCACCTGTTTTTGATTCTGAAAAGCCTATTTCAATCCGAATGCTATATAATGATACTGACAAGATCGAAATCTGCAATTACGATCGTCGATCGAGAGAAAAATAGGTTAGAAGTTTTCGTTGAAGCGCACTGTAATTTTCACCATTCAAAGTTTTGTGTTTCTACAAGTAAAAACTAGCGCTTTGACCCTGTAATATTAAATTATGTCACAATATGTTTCACTTCATTTCAATTCATATGAAAACAGTAGCAAAATATATTTTTGTCATAATTGAAGCCGAAAGTATCGAAACTCATGGATGTGGATAAGAGTACGCAAAATTATCTGTAGAAGAGTACGCAGTAGAAGACAATAATATTATACTGTGTTCCCAGTGCGAACCAG
Organism: Propylea japonica; assembly: GCA_013421045.1. NCBI lineage: Eukaryota > Metazoa > Arthropoda > Insecta > Coleoptera > Coccinellidae > Propylea > Propylea japonica. The sequence continues at coordinate 13,189 of JACDNR010000486.1, read as the reverse complement.
TGGTGCCATTAGGCGTGCACATTAGTATTTAATGCAACGAGCGTATAATGCTTGTTACTATTCACAAGGTGAAGTTTAGGCTAGGAGCGGCAGGCGAGTGGCATAAATCATCGAGTGAATAATAGCGATTATACGCGAGTAGAATGTTATTCTTATACTACTCGCGTATGTTTCTTCTATTACTAGTGTGGCAAAAGTCGAGTTGACATGATTAATTCTTTTATTAACTTGTCAGTGTTCATTTTGTAATAAAAGTTGATTATATTCAAAGATTTTGCCCTCGATGGGAAAGCACTGTAGAAATATCAGTTTTAACAATATAATATCATAGCTCAATCCAAGAAGCATCTGACAGCAGTGAATAATGACACATTATACACAAGTGATTAATGAGTATTAATATGACCGAATAAATAGACAGGCATATGTTTAGTTTATAAAATAGTCGTGAATAAATTATGTTATAGGAAAAGTCATATGCTCCAACGAAGAATAGTATTGTTTTCATCAGATTTTCCGCTAATACTTCGTTTAGTCATATGAGGTGAAGGAGAGTTTCATTTTATGTAGTTATTAAGTTGTCATAATAACTTCCTTAGTCCACTTAGTACGTATAAGATGTTATGTTAAAAAAAAAGTTGAATAAATGGAAATGTTTTGGTTCGCTTCTAATCGTTTTTCATCCAGGAATTAGTGTTATATTGAATTATAATAATATGCGTACTCTTAAGTATGAGCGTGCGTACTCTTATGCACACCTGTGCATAAGAGTACGCACTCGAATAGGTCCAGGAAAAGTTGAATAATTTATTTGTATACGTTTTTCAGATGTAAAATGCCTACGAAATATAATCTTCAATGTTCAAAGAAGACAGAAAAACATAAAACAGAGTCCTTGCATTGAAAATCGAAAAGATATTGATATTGAACTTAAATCACTAAGTGCGTACTCTTATACACATTCACCCTAATCGCGATGGACAATGAAATGTTTTTTTTTATTTCATAGGATTTTTTTTCTAGTTGTAGTAATCAGTACACTATCACCATTTTATTGAAAACATTATACAGTATATTTAGTCGTGACTTAGCGATAATTTAGGGCCAGCAAATATACTTAATTTTATCGACAAAAACAACCACATCGGGGAGTTTACCCCCTCAGTTTTGGAGTCCCCATTTTGAATCAACTTTTTTATTTTTGTTGACCCTTCCGAATAATATCGATTTCTTTGGACATAAAGCTCCTGCAGATGTGAAAATAACATTGGTTATTGGTAGCGTCTATGATGTAAATAGTTAAATGATGGTAGCGGGAATTTGGACAAGTTTCTTTATTTGTTCTCTATCCTATTTATACATCGCCAACATTTCGAACCCTTTGTGGTTCTTTCTCAAGGCTACAATGTCAAATAAATCAGTTAAAAAGTTTAATTGTAGGTATATACAAAGCATGCCCAGAGTCGGCCTGTCACTCACCTCGTATTTTTTCGGAAAGAAATTTAGTCAAAATCGATAAAATCTTGGTGTGGTAGATTTTCATTTATTGTCAATAATTCAATTTTCTCTCGATGTTCTGAAATTCGTTATCAGTGTTGTTATTAATACGACATGAGTAAACGCAACCGTCATCTGGTAGGTGGGCACGTTCCGCAAACCACACAAAACTTAGATATAACTACAATATCACATAAACAATAAGTTAACGAACAACTGTTAAAAGTAATAAATAATTAATAAATAATTAATTAAAACACAAACAACGATACACGCGTACATCCAGATTTTGGAACTTCTCGGTTGTTTCACTACATATTACCAATTATTTGAATTTAAATTTAATTTTTTTTTCTTCCCAGAGTTTCAACGACTTATATTGTTCAGAATCAAACCATCATAAACCAAACTGAGGTGTTGGACGTCTTCCCTGTAGTTCACAGTAAATAAAATTTAAATTCAAATAATTGGTAATATGTAGTGAAACAACCGAGAAGTTCCAAATCTGGATGTACGCGTGTATCGTTGTTTGTGTTTTAATTAATTATTTATTACTTTTAACAGTTGTCCGTTAACTTATTGTTTATGTGATATTGTAGTTATATCTAAGTTTTGTGTGATTTGCGGAACGTGCCCACCTACCAGATGACGGTTGCGTTTACTCATGTCGTATTAATAACAACACTGATAACGATTTCAGAACATCGAGAGAAAATTGAATTATTGACAATAAATGAAAATCTACCACACCAAGATTGATCGATTTTGACTAAATTTCTTTCCGAAAAAAATACGAGGTGAGTGACAGGCCGACTCTGGGCATGCTTTGTATATACCTAAGATTAAACTTTTTAACTGATTTATTTGACATTGTAGCCTTGAGAAAGAACCACAAAGGGTTCGAAACGTTGGCGATGTATAAATAGGATAGAGAACAAATAAAGAAAACTTGTCCAAATTCCCGCTACCATCATTTAACTGTGAAAATAACGTTTTTTGAGAGATGATACTACCGCCTTTTATCCAAATAGAACAATATGAAAATATTCAACTTAGAAATTTCATGAAAAATGCTTTGAAAAAATGAAGTATTGATGTATTATTTGTTTTCAATCAGCTAACACGCAAGGATATTAGCTTCGATACGATACCAACATAATTTCTGTAAGTTGCATAATTAGAAAATAATTGCTGTTCGAACATAACCCTTATGAAAATTGATAAAATAAATTAAAACTCAGTACTGTACTTTCGATAAATTTTAGTGATCAAACAAACAAATTAATCATAAAAATTGCTCAAAATGACCGCATCTGCTTTGTAGACAGCACATAAAATTATTTCTTCTTATTGATAAGCGAACCACGAATCATTACGTAAATATCATGAAAGAGGAATTATAATATTTGGAACTCACCTATAAGTAATGAAAGCAAACACCAATCCTACGAGAGAAACGCTACTTCCCAAAACAATGAGCAGACTCAAGATTCCTTGTTCAGATAAGGGTGACTCCATGTTACCACTACCCCTACTAAGATTTGGAAACCCGTGAAGACGGGAACTGTATAAATTGTCCATTATTCCAGCACTCAATTCCACCTGCAAAAATGTTTCATTTATATTTTAAGTATAATCAGGTTTAATGTGCTGAATTCTTATGGCTATGATTCTTTTAAAGTTCCTAGGCTTCGTTGTAGAGCCCAGAAGCTATTAAGCTCATACATAAAAATAATGAAGGTCTTTATTCCACAATATTACACACACATTACAAATTAAAAAAATAATAATAATATAATGTTCCGAAAAAGGCGAGATCCAGAGCACCAATGCAGTGCACTACTTCAGAATACCGAAGAAATATCAATTAAAAGAATATAATATAACTTTTAAACCTACGAAGCATCTGACAGCAGTGAATAATAACTCATTATCCATTCGTGATTAATGGTTCTTATTATGGCAGAGCAAACAGATAATAGGTGGATTATACAATAGTCGTGGAAAAAATTGTGTTTTTAATTTATCGTCAGTATAGAGATAGAATAGTATAGAGTTGCCATCAATGAAATAAACGTGGTATCAGATGCGCCACATTACTACCACCTAACGTCAAATTCGACAATCGTTGAATTTTCTGGAGGAATTGGGATTCTTGCGCCTGTTTCTAGTTGAATTGTGATTTTTTTCTCCTTAATAATATACAATAAAATGGTATCGTGCACTGTAAGGCTTTCTTCAAGCAGAGAAGAGACAGATAAGAAGAAAATTATAGGAAAAACATATCACAGGTAGGGATGAGTACTGAACTGATCCGCATTCGAAATGTTTGCTAGTCTGTCTTGGTAATCTGATACCTTCTTATATGTTAATTTTTGGCCTGAAGAAAATTGTTCATTTGATATTCAATTGACCTTATTTGAACAGAATTCCTAAAGACCCAACACGTCATATTTTTTGGGTAAAATTCGTAAACAGAAAAAACTGGCAACTTGATTCAACCCTGCCATATTGGTCCCCGACTTAGCCCCGCCCAGTGGTACTATTTTTCCTCACTCAATTGTATGTCTTAGCGTCTCTTCTCAATTATATCTCAATGATCGTCAGCAATGTTTTTTCAAAAATTAATTGAAGAATTTCATCAAGGTTATTGGTTGAAGAAATATTTATGTAATTCGAGAATTATTTCCACCCCTGCATATTATGTTTGATGAATAGAAACTCAATTACTAGCAAACGCGCAAAATAGATACAAATCTCCCCCTATTCCGTATAGATTAGAGGTGTAAATTGAGATTAATTTCAGCTTATAGACAATGTTGACCTGTACTCAAAATCTAAGCCCTCAACATACAGGAAATGTGAAGCACCGTTCCTCTTGTCCACTTAAGGTCCCCGGTGTTTCACAGATGCTATCTGATATGGGTCTAACTAGTGATGGGCCATTCGAATGCAAAATCGAATGCAGCATTCGATTCTTGAAAGTATTCGTTGCATTCGAATGCAATATTTCAGCAATTCGAATGATTTTGCATTCGGTTTGGAGCGACACCTATCATAAAAATCAGGTACTATGTCGTTAAGGTTCAATATCTCAGACTTTGCGTGCTTTTTTTAGGAAATGAACTCTATTGCCATTCATTCGGTCCAAATTTCGAATGAATCATTCGTTTTGCATTCGGTTTCGGGCGGCATCTACCTGAAATTGTAGTTACTATGTCCGTAAGGCTCAATATCTATGTCATTGCGTGCTATTTCTTAGGGAGGTTTTTGAAATTGAGCTCTATTGGAATTCATTCGGTCTAAATTTCGAATGAATCATTCGTTTTGCATTCGGTTTCGGGCGGCATCTACCTGAAATTTTAGTTACTATGTCCGTAAGGCTCAATATCTATGTCATTACGTACTTTCTTAGGGAGGTTTTTGAAACTGAACTCTATTGCAATTCATTCGGTCTAAATTTCGAATGAATTATTCGTTTTTCATTCGGTTTGGGGTGGCATCTAGCAGAAATATCAGACACTATATACCATTAAGGCTTAATTTCTCTGCTTTTGCATGCTATTTCTTATGGAGGTATTTGAAATTGAACTCTATTGGAATTCATTCGGTCTGAATTTCGAATGAATCATTCGTTTTGCATTCGGTTTGGGGTGTCAACTAGCAGAAATATTAGATACTATAAATCAATAAGGCCCAATATTTCTGCGTTTGCATGCTATTTCTTATGGAGGTTTGGAAATTGAACTCTATTGGAATTCATTCGTTGAAAATTTCGAATGAATCACTCGTTTTGCGTTCGGTTTCGGGTAGCATCAAGCAGAAATATTATATACTATATATCAATAAGGCCCAATATTTCTGCCTTTGTGTGCTATTTCTTACGGAGGTTTTTGAAATTGAACTCTTTTGAAAATTCATGTAATGGTTTCAAGCATATAAGTTTTTATGAGATGTTAGCTCATCGAAGAAAAAATTAAACTTCAATGTGCAAGTTCTTGTACCATTGCGGATTTATTAGGAAAATCAGTACTTACATTTTTTAAAGAATTTTCCTATGACATCACTAAGTGAATGTTTTCATATTGATTCGCTTCAATAAAAGGTGATACTACCATCTTTCAAAAAACATTTTTTTTCAAATCAGTAGGACCTTTATGTCCAAAGAAATCGATATTATTTAGAAGGGTCAACTAAAATAAAAAGTAAATTTAAAATGGGGGCCACTCCAAAACTGACGAATGAATTCCAATAAAGGTTAATTTCCAAAACCTCCATAAGAAATAGCATGCAAACGCAGAAATATTGGGCCTTATTGATTATAGTATCTAATATTTCTGCTATTTGCCACCCCAAACCGAATGCAAAACGAATGATTCATTCGAAATTCAGACCGAATGAATTCCAATAAAGGTTAATTTCCAAAACCTCCATAAGAAATAGCATGCAAACGCAGAAATATTGGGCCTTATTGATTTATAGTATCTAATATTTCTGCTATTTGCCACCCCAAACCGAATGCAAAACGAATGATTCATTCGAAATTCAGACCGAATGAATTCCAATAGAGTTCAATTTCAAAAAACCTCCATAAGAAATAGCACGTAATGACATAGATATTGAGCCTACGGACATAGTAACTACAATTCAGGTAGATGCCGCCCGAAACCGAATGCAAAACGAATGATTCATTCGAAATTTAGACCGAATGAATTCTAATAGAGCTCAATTTCAAAAACCTCCCTAAGAAATAGCACGCAATGACATAGATATTGAGCCTTACGGACATAGTAACTAAAATTTCAGGTAGATGCCGCCCGAAACCGAATGCAAAACGAATGATTCATTCGAAATTTGGACCGAATGAATGGCAATAGAGTTCATTTTCCTAAAAAAAGCAGGCAAATGCTGAGATATTGAACCTTAAACGACATAGTCCTGATTTTTATGTAGGTGTCGCCTCAAACCGAATGCAAAATCATTCGAATGATCATTCGATTCTCAAATTCATTCGTTCATTCGGTTTTCGATTTTGAAAGAATTCGGTTTGCCATCACTAGGTCTAACCGAAGGATCTTGTTACGGATATATCAATCATCTGGAGTGTATTTATGAAACACTAAGTTTCGAGGCTTTGCGTGTTGGTCGATGTCGAAATGACTCGGATGAGATATCCATAACACTTGATTTAGGGTTTATTTTACCACTTATCTACTGAAAGAATAATTGATTAGTATTTGGAAGATATCATCAAAATGAATGTGACTGTATTTTTTTATTGAAATACTTTTGGGTGTTCAATTTAAAATAGGTAGTTATCATAAATTTTATACAGGTTTGGAAATTCACATTGGAAAGATACTATATACACATCAGACAGAGAATTTTTCCGCTTTGTTGTGAAGGGTGGGCATATTTCCATGTTTTAACACTATAACTTTTAAAGCAGAGGATATAGACCAAATCTGATACTCGATCACTTTTTCTGAGAAATTAGCAAAAATAGTATTCATTTTTGGCTACCTTCTTTTGTTTTCTAGTTATAAGCGAAAATTGGGAAAAGTAGCCATTTCGAATGAAATTCATATCTCCGCTAACACTGATGATACGGTCTTGAAATTAAAACATTATACGGGCACTTTTTTACGTAGAATCCAGTGGAGTGCTCGTACTAGATTTTTGTGCATTTTCTGGGAGCTTAATTCTTTCTGATTTCAAAAATATATAACATTGTAAGGTTTGTATAAATAGGAGTATAGAAAATGATCAAAAAACCTATTTTCATCTGAGTCTATTATTTTCTATGGTTTCAACTGTTGACGAGCACAGAAAAATGGAGCTTCCTATAACAAGAGCAGTCTCCTCCGTCAATCTCATATTTCTATGCTATCAACTAATTTCTACAAAATTCGAACATGAATATTTCATAAACTCTTATATCTTAAAATGGATTACGAAAATCTCCACATGATCTTCCGTTTCAATCGATACACTTAGGTATAATGAGATGGATGCAGGAGAATATTTTTATTGCTCTCCAGAATAAATTCGCACAAGTGCCAGTCTATTTCAAATCGCTTATGAAATTACGCATATAGATATGATTTAAGTTATTAATTCAATAAGAAAAGTAACGAAGGAAAAATATTTTCAATAGCTAATAGTGATTACAATAATAAGTCAGTAGGTAATAACTTAGAATTAGGATAAAGTTTCACAGCAGTCCATTATTCTTCGATTTGGAGGAATTGAGTGAAAAGCATAGAAATGAAAAGACTACTGGAAAGAGATGTGAAAATTATAGGATGCTGAAAATTTCTGTGCTCATCAACAGTGATGAAACCATAGAAAATATTGAGACTCAGATGAAAATAGGTTTATGACCATTTTCTTAAGTCATATTGGTAAAAATCATACAATGTTATATATTTTTTAAATCAGAAAAAGTTAAGCTCTCAGAAATTGCACAAAATCTAGTATTCTCATTTAAAAAACATAACTTTGGGCCATAGCTTCGTAATTAGAAATTGTGCAAAAAAGACGAGCACGCCACTGGATTCTACGTAAAAAAAGTGCCTGTATAAAGTTTAAATTTTCAGAGCTTTATCATCAGTATTAGCGGAGATATGAGTTTTTTCGCTATCGCCACTTTTCCAATTTTCGCTTTTATAACTCGAAAATAAAAAGAGGTAACCAAAAATGAATAACACTCTCGTTAGTTTCTCAGAAAAAGAGATCGTGAAGTGGGTATCAGATTGGTCAACCTCCTCTGGTTGAAAGTTGTATGCTAAAACATCGAAATATGCTCACCCTATACAGATGTTTATTCGAAAGTTTCCCGTGCTCTAACTGACTGAATCCAGCTGTCTTTTTTGCAATTATGTTGTCCTATCTCTCTCTTACCGTTGGGAGGGGCTCAATTCAGGCAGTATGGTAGGCAACCGCAAGTACTTGAATCGATTATCACAAACACCCTGATACATAAAATAATTCGATGTGCGTACTGTAGGTTCCCTACTATATTGCCACTTCCAACGCTAAAAGGACCCACTCACTAAGAAGGAAGCGTGAAGGCTTCAATGCGCGTGGTACGGGTACAGTCAAAACAGTGTGTGTATGGCGTTCCGCCATTTGAAATTTGGAATGCGCAATTATCTCCTTCGGAATCAAGATCGTTTGATTTTTAGCGTGTGCATTACTCATCGTACGTGGAAGAATGACCAAGAACGACCGTGTATGGGCAACAAGTCTGTGCACGTTTCATATTTTTAGCAATATCTAGTGTCGGGTTCGCTATTTATACACACGCCACTGCCATTATATAGGTAACAGATCTTTTTCGACGTCATCTCACGCTTTACTTTACTGCTAACGTGCAGATACTTAACTGCGCATTCTTCATTCCTAGTGAGTGGGCCCCTTACGAAAGAGACAACACGACGTTATTACAATAAGACAACTGCATTCGGTTAGTTACAACACGTGTAAATTTCGAATTTATATCTGCTCACAACTTGCCAGCAAAATTCTATGTTTGATGCATTGTATATCGTATCTTTCCGATGTGAATTTTAAACCTGTATAGAGAATATAAGAGTTTCACCCACTGAAAAAATTCGTATAGGCATATGTTCCTTTCAATAATCTGCTACATAGCTATCAGCTACTTCAACGTCAAGGGAAAAGAGCCTTATACTGCAAAAAAAAGATTTTGTGAAGATAATAACAATTATGAATGATTACTTCCAGAGGAAACGACTGTGAAAACTTGAAAATTTCGGGGTATAGGTTCAAGATTTGAATGAAAACGTGTGAATTCATAAATGAATGCACATCACGTTATCGTTTTTCCAATTTTCAATAATTTTTGAACTCACTTCAGCTCTATCTTCAATTTTATTCATCTATAATATCACTCTTGTCATCAATATTCATTGGTACAGTTTCTGTTTTTGGAGGTTAAAATTAAAAACCTCTGCTCATATTTTCCGAAAGTTCGCCTGTGGCTTGTCCCTGGAATGATACACTCGCATAGGACCCGCATTAAAACCTTGTTATTGGAAAAAGTAATTACCGAAGTATGGCAATATCAAAAACGGCGATATATGCGACATGAAACACAGCTGAAATCGAACGTACTCAGACTTATTACTTTTTAACGCGGCACGTATAGCCTATAACATGCTGTATTTTTGTAGGGCGACAGAGGAATAATCTGTATTTTTTACCAGGAGATTTCCTATCGTGAATTACAATGTAAGCTAACATTCCACCTGTAGGAAAAATATAAAGGATATAAAATGAAAATATTGAACGATGAATGAGGTTACTAAAGGTAGATGCTTTGTCAAATTGCGAAGGATTGAAAAATTATCACAAAATATGGACAGGCGGAATTGTTTAAGACTATTCGCAGCTCAAAATTCAAAAATTGCAAACATTTGTTTAAAAACAAAAAGGTGGTTTCTCTAGGAACAAGCACGCAAAGGAAGGCATAGATGAAATTTGTTTAAATTCGACCAAAGCGATAATTAATATATTTTTTTTGGTATTTTCACCATTCTTTCTTCTTGTACTCAACGTTTCGGCGAGCATTCTTTAGCCGTCATCAGTAAAACACTAAAAAACTTTCCCAGGTATTCAAAAATGTTAGTCATTCGTGACAATTCCCGAAAACAATCACCGATGACTTCGATGTGCTTTTGATCGAATTGTTGTCAAAAAAATTCATTCATTTGAAGCTGAATCTCATTATAGGAGTAAGATTATTTGGAGATCATAGACCATTATTCGTTTGTAGATGTTTCAGAATTAATTATGTTCACTCTGAACATTCCAGAGTTCCAATTTTTCTCTCTTTATGGGACTAGCTGATATGTCTACCCAAAAAATATTTTCTGTATCGCTTGCGTAACTGCTTCCTTCATAAATACTATTAAAAATGATTCCATATTTTGTTTTTGCAATTTTCTCGTAAACGGTTCATCAAATGTACAGAGTGATATGAAGAAACTCATCACAATTTATGCTTGCCCTTCCTTTTGAGGTCATATATGGGGTTGTTACATTTAAAATGTGTAACTTTGATTTTCATCTTTGTATTGGAACACCCTCTATATATGAAAATAATTTCAAAATGTGCTCTAGGTACCCTACACCACGGTCTTCTAAAGACATGGCCGGGCGCCTCAAGCAGCAACGCCGCAAAAGACGATCTTTGGGAGGTTTACCGCTTGCACGAGTGATACGATATTTGAAACGTATAATTTGATTCCTGATGTTATTTAATGTATTTTGATGAATGTCTGAAAAAAGGTTGAAAGTATGCCTTACTCAATCAATACATGGAATTTAAATGAAATAAATCGAAACTGAAACGAATTGGTTGATGATTCAATCAATTTATGGTCCAGCAAAACCACGGAGAGACGTGTCCAGCCTAAAAACTTCAACTCAAATATAACTCTCAAAATGAAGTTAACTCAAAATAAATGCTCTCAGATTATTCCCTACTTCTGTTTGATTAGCATTTTTCGTATTCTTGACGTAATTATTGAGGAATGTTTGGGAAAATGGAACGAAGCGAATTTAGAATGAACTTCGAATTCAAACCACAAGTTTGAGTAGTCAGTTCCCATAAAATTGATTTCTGCTCGGAACTCTGAAATGGAGCACATATGAACGATAATAAAACCTAACGGGTGAATTCTTTCAATAATGCTATCTCAAAGTAATTTAGTTATTCCATCTGCTCGTGAATGTTTATCGAAACTAATTATATCGTTGGAATCGAAATGTTGATCGCAAACCAAACTATTGTTGGAATTAAATTTCGCGGTATGGCTCTCATATATGAAAGCTTACGTGTTCATATTTCAGAAAACTAGAACAATTGAAATATCCTTAAATTTTTTCGACGGATAACTCCTACACGATGAAATACAAAACGTTCTTAACATTTATGAGTTTGATTTATAGGTTAGAGACACTTACACAAAAGACGAAAGTAGTTTTCCACAGGAAAAATTTACTAACACCAATACCTCAACACTTTCACTGCGCTCACGCTTGCGCCTGTAAAAATCGCTGTGCTTGTAATATACGGGCCAGGGTATACCTACCTTCACACTGTTTGCCGCTATTGGCTAGGACCGGGCCCAGGGGTATACCCAAAGGGCTACCAAGTGCCAACACTCACCACAGAAATGATTTCCAAATATCATCATTTACACCCTCAAAATGATCATCGCGTCAGTGGTGGGCCACCCGATATAATCGATCAGTAAACAACATAATTCCACACATTTTTTGTCGTAAATTCACTTTGGAAGCCCAGAAATTAATCTGAAATGTGTCCAGTCAGATTGTAGAGAATGACTCACGCAAAAGATGTCAGCGCGTATTTCTCTGTGAATATTTTCTCCCTAATATAATTTAGGCGACACCGAAATGTGTGCCGTAATTTCCATTTTGGACGAATGATTTATTCCGGTTTGTCCGCTTGTGCAAACAATAAAAAGTGAGTGTGATACAGTAGGAATTAATCCTCATAGGCCGTTGTAAATTATAACACGATTCGTCGTACAACATGTTGATACGAACAGCTTTCGAATGTTGATGCCAAGCGCCATGTTTGAATCATTGTATAAAGAATGGTGTAAACATGGTTTAACTGGCATTGTGCCATTTGACACGTGATGGTTTGGAGCTAAACATGAGTGAGGACTCTTAATTAGCCGCAAATACAGGGTGAGTCTTTGACTTGTACATAATTTTTAACCGTAGATTCCTGAGGTCAAAAAAAAACACTTTTTTCCTCTACCATTTCTTCCGATTCGACCGGGTTAAAAAGATACAGGCTGTTGAAAATCCATGAAAAGCATAAATTTTCAGTAATATATCGCAAACGATTCTTCAAATGAAATGATTTTTGGAACATAGTTTTTCATGAATATGATTGATCTTTCCGAATACAAAATTCCGAGTATTCGATGTTGAAAGAAAAAAAAATCTTAGAAATTCGAAAAATGGGGTACTTTGGCTGAATGCAATTCTGTCGAAAATATTCACAGAGTTCAATTTTCCCTACGTTGTCACGTTGACAGATTTCAAGAATAATTCGAGAATGTGTTATCTGGAATGATAAATGGTTAAAAGAACTAGCGGATTTTCTTTAAAACTGGGGTTACAATGAATGAGCTCACCTCTACACTTCTTCAGTGTAAATCCTTATCTATTCAAGCAAATTCCACACCACTTTCGAAGTATTGCAATTTTGTTTCGTTGAGCTTTGACATGGATACGTTGATCCTAATTTACATTACGATTAGAATTACGTTCATTTCTCATTTATTCATCATATTTATTACTACTAAAATGGCTTTAATAAAGTTATTATTCATGAAAGAATTGAACTAAGCGAATTAAGAATGAACTTCGAATTCAAAAAACAAGTACATACAATTTTCTATGAATTTTGAATAGGTTAATAAAAGTTCAATTCAATGATATATGAATAATCAGTTCACATAAAATTCATTTTTGTTCTGAACTCTTCAAAAAAAGTTTCGTTGTCGTTCAAAATAGAGCACATAATTATGAACGATAATAAATTTATGGGGTCAGTTCTTTTGATTTTTGGTATGTCAAAGAAAGTAATTTAATTGTTCCATCTGCATGTGAATGTTAATGG